>VKOC01037485.1:0-10009 GCA_009364415.1 Spea multiplicata | reverse complement strand
CGCGGCGGCTGCTGCTGCTAGTCCGAAGCGGGGGGTCTCCCCTTTCTTCACGGCAGCTGCGGCCGCCGGACCGAAGCGGGGGGTCTCCCCCTACCTCGCGGCTGCTGACCGGGAGCCGTGACAGTAGGGGTCTGAATTCTGGTATTCTAAATAAAAAAGAATATGATTATCTTAAAAAAGAACACCCAAAAATACCGGTATTTTATTTTCTCCCAAAGATACATAAAAACCTTAGCGAACCTCCGGGCAGACCAATTATCAGTGGTCTGGATTCATTAACCTGCAACACGTCAGAGTACGTAGATCACTTTTTACAGAAATACGTATCTAAGACCCCGGCATACTTAAAAGACACTACACATCTATTAAACATTTTGAAGGATATAGAATGGGCCCCAGGATGGTTTTAGGCAACGATGGACGTGTCCTCACTATATACGGTCATTAACCATAAACAGGGTATAGAGGCAATAAATATTACCTTATCCTGGGATCCTAATATGAAAGTTGAACAAAAATCTTTTATTTTGGAATGCATTGAATACATTCTTAAATATAACTACTTCTGGTTCGAGGAACAGTTCTACTTACAGCTATGTGGTACAGCTATGGGCACCAGGTTTGCACCCAGCTATGCAAATCTTTTCGTAGCTGAGTGGGAACACTAATCAATATGGAATAATAATCCCCATGGTGCAGACCTGGTGCTCTGGAGAAGGTATATAGACGACGTCCTCATCATCTGGAAAGGAACAGAAGAGAATTTACATGCCTTTATACATTACATAAATAACAACCAGATGAACCTTAAGTTCACGTCTAACATCAAAACCACCCAGATTGAATTTTTGGACGTCGAGTTATTTATTGAGAATAACAACATTATGTCCAGAAACTACACCAAACCGACTGACAAAAACGGGTATATACATTATACCAGTTGTCACCATCCTCAATGGCTGGATAACATTCCCAAAGGCCAACTTATGAGGGTCAAATGTAATTGCTCAAAAAAAGAGGATTGGGAAGAAAAAGCAGATGAAATAACAAAGAAATTCATAGAAAAACAATACCCAATAGAGAAACTAATAAACAGTTACCAACAAGAAGAAAAGATGGATAGACAACAATTACTTGTTACTTGTTACTACACACAGGCAAATAGAATAAAGGGGATACTTAATAAGCATTGGCACATCCTACAGAATGACGAAATTTTGGGAAAGATTTTACCAAGAAAACCCCAAATAATTTTTAAAAAGACAGGATCTTTAAAAACTATCCTGGCCCCAAGTGCCCAGAAAAAACACTAATCTGGACACACAAACATTCTTAGGCACTAGACCCAACGGTTTTCACAAATGTCGAAACTGTAAGATGTGTACATTTTTGCAAAAAAAAACCAACCATTTTACATGTAACAAGACAGGCCTTATATACACTATCAAACATTTTATCAGCTGTTCCACAAAGAATGTGGTATACTTACTACAATGTGGTTGTGGTTTACAGTATGTGGGGAGAACCATCAGACCCATGAAGGAAAGGATCCTTGAGCATTTAGGGAATATTAGGAACAAAAACCAAAAACACTCAGTTCCTCTACACTGTAATACATGCCCCCTTTTTTCAGTTCAATAAAAATTGGAGGGGTGGAGATACAATAGAAAATCTAAGAAGGAAACAGAATGGATTTTTAGACTGAAGACGTTCAAGAATGGAGGACTAAATATGGAACTAGATATTTTGGCTCACATTTAACTTTTTTTTTTTCTCCTTACAATATTAATATATAATATTGTGTATAGTATACACATTAGAATTATTATATTTTCTAGTCCATACACACCCACATACATAGACCCTGTGTACATTTTATACTTATCAATCATTACACACTTACTACACAGAATTTCTTTTATTTTTTCCATTTTTATTCATTTATTTATCTTTTCCATTTTTATTTCATTTTTATTCATTTTTGTTTTATTTATCTTTATTTATTTTTTACTTTTTACATATAAACAGCACAGTTTACTTATTTACATTTTTCTAATGTATATACAGTTACCCCATTCACCATATAGAATTCTGTTTATTTCATTGGTTATTTTATTTTCATTCCTTTTCTATCTTTTATATATATACAGTCCATTACATGATCAATTTATTATTATTTTTTCATCAGATCATGAATTGATAGGGTTAATAATCTTCAGATAAACTGATCGCGTCTAAGCCCTTTATATGACAAATGCCCACAGAACTAGATCCCATTCAAGATCCTCATCTGTTTTCCGAATTATATCCAAGATTTCTTCCCTGTAAGATAAAACACATATATAGTTAATTTTATCCTGCCCCACTCTTCGAATATACTCTTGACGATATGAATTTATAAACTGTATACTTACCGTTTTTCTGTTTGTTTGGTCATGCCGTATCGGTGAGAGTTACACCGCACCAGAGTTCCTTGGATCGCAACCCGGAAGTACAGCACACCAACATTAGATGCCGACACGTCAGACGACGATACGCCGTTTCGTCAGACGCACGCACGGACGGAACGTAAAGATGGCGCCGTACAGTTAAAAGGACACCGGCAGAACACCTCCAAACACTCCTGATGAAGCCGAACCTGGCGAAACGCGTCGTTTGTAACCTAGGACTTTCTTTTCTTCAATTTGTACCTTTGGATCACCTTTTAATAGCTTTTTTGAAAGCTTTTGAATCATACATTTTTAACAATATTCTCCAACGGCTTTTGCAAAAGCCCTATAATTATAATTGCATTTTTATTTTTTATATAGCAGTTTTTATTCTGTTATTGTTATAGAGGTCTTTTTCAACTATATATGTGAGGACCATAAACAAAAAATAATAAAATATTGTTCTACTCGATCCATGGTGCAGTACCTTCATTCGTGAAGAGCATATGGCTCTCGGGATTTAACTACAAGGACATCCTGATACTACGGGCATTAACTACTCCACCTAAGCGTAAGTGCAACATCATTCTTGAGTCTTCAACCTTGAAGCAACACTACACTATTGGCTTTTTATGTGTTTTGTTTTATATATGCTGCATCCGTAAAACCACCAGGCGGATTGTTGAGACACCGCTTGACTGACTCAGACATATTGTGAGTGCAAAATTTGGGATATATAGAGTGTTATATATCTCTCTATATCTACACTATTATTTGTTTTTCTTGTTTTTTGTTGAAATACATGAGCGCCCCCTAGTGGATTTCTGATGTCGTGAGACAGGTTAGTTTTACCTTACTGATCATGTGTTGTCGCAATAGTAATCCTGCTCAGTATGAAAGGAACCGCAGGTTCAGACATTTGGTGTATGTGCTTGGCTGAGGAGCCAATGGGGCGAAGCTACCATCTGTGGGATTATGACTGAACGCCTCTAAAACAGAATGCCCCCTAAACGTGACGATACCGCAGCGCCGCGGAGCCTTGGTTGGCCCCGGATAGCGGCCTGCAAGGCCGGTGGGCAGAGCCGCTCGCCTCGGGACTGGAGAGCTGACAGAAGGGGGCCGCCTCTCTCCCGTAGGGCACCGCACGTTCGTGGGGATCCGGTGCTAAATTATTCGTAGACGACCTGATTCTGGGTCAGGGTTTCGTGCGTAGCAGAGCAGCTACCTCGCTGCGATCTATTGAAAGTCATCCTTTGAGCCAAGCTTTTGTCCGGACAACGGTCAGCGACGCCGCCGCGTGGTGGTAGCGGGGGGCCTTGCCGGCTCGCCCGGTGCGCGCGCAACTTCGCCTGTCGCGGCTGCAGAGAACACAAGTCAGGTGGCGGTCAGTCGAGGGGGCTTAAGGCTGGGAGGCTGGCGGCAGGTAGGGTGTTTTTTTCTTAATTTGCAGGGGAAAAAAAACTTATGGAATTGTGCCAATTGAAAATACCCCCCTGTGGCTCACCCTAACACAAAAAAAAAAAGTACAACGGAAAGTTAATAATCTACCTTGGTGTGGTAGATCATGAAGCACTCATCGATGCAGAGTCCTGGCAAAGAGAGACAGGAAGGGCAGTAGTACCTGGAGTCCTTCCTAATACCCTTTTTGTTTTTTTTTAAAATTTTTATTGTTTCATATTTGTCTTTGCGTATGAGAATGCATGGAAAGCGACATGGTTACAACATAGTACTGGCAGCACAGGACAGAGGATACATGTCGATACAATCAAGCAGGTAGTACGAATACAAAAATGCAAACGTTACACAGTAATGAGCGAGGAGACGGCGCGAATCCACACATATGAAGGCAATATAACCATGTAGAGAACATAAATCAGTGATCAAAAACAGAAACAGAAAGTGTCCCAATGGCAGGGTGTTGCGATTGAGTGATATACGAATAAGGCGCTCATGATAAATGAACATGACAGACTCGGATCGTGAGAGGCACAAGCGGTAAGTACAAGTCAGCCACTGAAACATGAAACAGTTACTACAAAAACACTCAAAGAAATTATACAAAAATAACGTGGACTGGGCCCGACTCTCCAAACCATACCCCAATATAGCGCATGTTAAGAGCGCCAGCAGGGCTCCGACCGGTGTTGGAGCCATGGGCACCATATTTTATCATAGGAAGGAAGCTGGTGCTCGTTAATAAAAGAAAATTTTTCCAAAACGTGTACCTTCTCCAGTATGGCATGAATGTTGGACATGTGAGGTGTAGTAGGTGATTTCCAATGACGAGCTATGAGGGATTTCATAGCCAAAAAAATATGAATAATAAGTTTACGAGTTGGAGATTCCACATAATTTGGAAACGTGTAAAATAGCTATCTCAGGATCGAAGGGAAGGTACACTCCCAAAGAGGAGGAGATGAACGTAAACAGTTTTTGCCAGGTAGACAAAATAGAGGGACACAACCACCAGACATGTAACATAGAGCCGACATCCTGGCATCCCTTCCAACATATAGGGGAACTGGAGGGGAATAAATGGGAAAGGCAAAGTGGAGTGAGGTACCACCTGCAAACAATTTTCTTCTGCAATTCGAGGTGGTTAGTGCAATGCGTGACTCCCCTCATAGCCTCCTCAGAGACCAGCCACTTTTCCAGAGGGAAGGAAGAGCCGAGTTTCTTCTCCCAGGCAAACATATGGGGAAGCTTACGGTCCCACATACGGGATATGAGTGCAGAATAACAAATGGAGAGCATACCTCTTTTAGGAGAGGACCTACAGCATAAGCGAACTATAGGATGGGACGAAACGATATCAACAGGAGGAGATTGAGAGTGAGAGTGTAGCAGATGCCTGATTTGAAGATATTTATAAAAATCGCGTGATGGGATGGACAATCGAGTTTGTATGTCAGAGAATGTACACGTCTTGTTTGTGAAATAAATCTCCTACACTTCGGGAATGTGATAAATCCCAAGAGTGTATGTCTAGGTCTGGGATGAGGCACATGAACGAAGCCAGTGGGGTGGCTTTTGTGATGGAGGATAAGGCAGGTAGGAACCGTGACACTGCAGACCAGACATGGAACGTGCATACTGTGGTGGGGGAAAGAGGAGGAAGTATGGGGCGAAGACGAGAGGGCAGCCATAGTAGTTGACTTACTGAAAGTGGGGCTAACATGGAGTTTTCAAGAGGCACCCAACTAGGAATATCCTCCCAATATTGGGAGCCCCCAAACCGCCTTTAAAGCGCGGTGCAAAAGTAGCTTGTCTCGAAATCCTCGATCTCTCCCCTGTGTTAATGAAATCGTTCAGAGTGTGTTGTACTTGCGTAACAAAACTATGCGGAATGATGATCGGGACTGCCCTGAAGACATATAACAACCTAGGAAGGACCATCATTTTAACCGAGGCTATCCTACCCAACCAGGAGAGGTCAAACGAACGCCAGGCCTGGAGCTCACCTTGGATAGATTTCCATGTCTGAAATGCATTTTCCGTCGGAATGGTGCCTGTGGACATAAAAGAGCGAAAGAGTTGTAGAATGTGCGCCCCTAGAATTGGAAAAAAGGTCTTATAATAGTGGCTAGAAAAACCATCTGGACCAGGGGCAGACTTAGCTTTGATCTGAGAGATCGTAGCTTGAATCTCATCCAGTTCTAAAGGGGAATCTAAGGCATGGATCATCTCGGTAGTGAGGTTGGGGAGAGTCAGCGAGTCCAAATATTGATTAATGGCGTCATGAGTGGGTTGGGGAGTGTGCGCGTCGTCAGAGAGATTATAAAGGGAGGCATAGTAAGAAGCAAATTCCTCAGCTATGTGGGAAGGATTTTGTAAAGTGGAGCCTGAGGCCGAGAAAATAAATTGGGGGCGAGACAGGGCCATTACATGCCGGAGCTTATTTGCTAGAATCGTGTCAGCTTTATTGCCCTTAGAATAAAATCGTTGACGAAGGGAAAGGAGCATTTTGGCAGTCAATTGGGCTTGTACCGTTGCCAGCCTAGATTGACCTGTTTGAATGTCTGAGATTAGTTGAGGAGAGAGTAGGCTTGTTTGTTAAGTCCTTTCTAAATTCATATAAACTGAAGGAGAAGGGAAGTTTTGTCATCCTCTCTCTCTCTCTTGAGATGAGACGCAATAGATATAAACTTGCCCCTGACAACGGCCTTATGAGCGTTCCACAATGATTCAATCGACGTGACCGAGTCCTGGTTTTCCTGAAAATATAATTCTAGCTGTGAATGAATTTGCGCAACAATAGCTGGATCAGAGAGCAGAGAGTTGTTGAGGCGCCATGAACCTTCGCCTCTGAAAGGGTGAGGATTACTAAAAGATAAACATAAAGGGACATGATCCGACCAACCAATAACGTCTATAGAGCAGTCCCGAATCGATTGTAAAAGAAACTTGTCAACCAAAATAACATCTATCTTCGTGTATGACTTGTGTAGTGCAGAGAAGAAGGAGTAATCCCTTTCGGAGGGGTGGAGGAAACGCCACACATCGTATAACTGATAGGAATGTAGGGTGGAGGTGAGAGCCGCAGCCAGGGAACGCATACGTTTACCATAAGTGCCCGACGGGGGAGTCGAGGCGTCCAACCTAGGGTCAAACGTGGCATTTAGGTCGCCACATAAGATGAGGGAACCCTTCTTAAAAGAAGTGGCTTTGCGGAGCAATTTCTGAAAAAAAAATTAATTGAGATGTATTAGGTGTATAAAAAGCAACTAATGTGTATGTGACTGTGTTGATGATGCAGTGGAGGAAAAGAAACCGTCCCTGGGGGTCCACCAACTGGTCAAGTAGTTGAAAAGAGACATGTCGGGAGATAAGAATAGAGACCCCAGCCCTACATGATGGGGCCATGGAGTGAAATTGCCATGGAAAATCTTTAGAGTAAATGTGAGCAGGTTTTGAGCGTTTTAGATGGGTCTCTTGTACACACAAAATTTGGGCATGGGATTTTTTAGCGTCCGAAAATAACATTCTCCTCTTGTGTGGAGTGTTAAGCCCATTAGCGTTTATAGATAATAACCTAAGAGAGGACATTAATGTGAAAATGAGTAAATGCGTAAAGAAAATTGAATGTTAAAGTGGGTGCGTGTGGTATACAGTAGAAGACAGTGGAGACCCCCAGGGAAGGCAGCACAACACAGGAGAGCCGCGACCAGTGCCCAAAACAAAATAAATAAGAGTGGAGTACCACATCACGAGAGCGCATGCACCGAAGCATGTATAAACTGTAGAGACAATGCGCCATAGCACGATTACCAAATTCTAAGTGAGCGACGCAGAGTGAACATAAGACAAAAAGTTACCGCCACCAGGACACGAACAACGAAAACCAAAAACATAACGAGTAAACATAAAAAAGAAAACGCTGTGTAGCCAAAGAACAGTAGGCAACCCAGAGCGTGTATGGGCGCCACAAGGGGGAAGGAACCCCGTCCAGGTGTACCGTAACATGGTACCCATCGGAAGGGGAAGGGTAGCCCCTTAAGCAGCGAAGGAGAACCCCCAACACCAAAGAGCTGAGACGTGGTGAAGCCGATAATGTGAAAAAATCAAAATCAAAAATGTCAATGTACGTCGCGATGTAAAAAAAAAAGTCAACCGTGTATGAATGCCGTGTGAGTCAAATAGCGAGGTAGTTACCAAAAAAGGATACCGGCGGTGGTGAAATCAGGTGAGTGAGGCAGGCATCTTGGTGGGGACCGTGTCCCATTCCAGATGGAAGTGTTTCGGAGAGGATGCAGGAACAGGTGAACGGGTCCTGGCGGTGCACGGAGACGATGAATCCTGCTATGAGATGGCAAGTCCCCAGTCCGAGAGGAGCTGCAGGCCTTCCAGCGGTGAAGCAATGGAGATAGCAACTCCATCCTTGGAAGGGTTGATGCGCGTGGGAAAGCCCCAGCGATAGGGAATCTTGTGTGCTCGGAGAGTAGAGGTGACGGAGGAGAAGGCCCTTCTTTGATGTAGTGTGTGTTGTGACAGGTCTTGGAAAAATTGAAGGTGCGAATATTGAGACAGTAGATCTTGCTTATGACGCACCTTCAGCATGAGCTGTTCCTTCAAATCATAGAAATGAATGCGTAGTATCACATCTCTAGGTAGGGACCCCTTCACCATCTTCGGGCGAGGTAGCCTGTGTATCCTGTCAATTCGGATGTCTTCAGAAGGCGGGAGGTTAAGGATTGTCTGGATTAGAGTGGTGGTGTAAGTGCGCAGTTTGTCCGTGGTGATATCCTCAGTGATGCCTCTGATGTGGAGATTGTTGCGTCTGGAACGGTCTTCCAGGTCTCCCAATTTGTGTTTAAGCGTGTCAAGCTCATCTCGCAAGGAGGTGCACGCATCAGCCACTGTGTTATGTGCCGAAGAAAATTCTTCCATTTTGTCCTCCAAGTGGGACGTGCGAGTCCCAAGTTCTTGGAGGTCCACGTGGAGTTTGGACAAGGCGTCCGCCATGTCAGATTTGAAATTGCAGCGCATCTCGTCCAGGAGCCGCTTCATGGTGGTGATGGTTAAGACGCCGTCGCCTGGATCACTCGGAGGAGGAGAAGGTGAGTGTGGCAAGGGGCCAGCGTCTGGGCTTTGAGAAGTGTTGGAGTTCTCCGTGTCGTCGCGGATGGTAGGTAAAGCGCGGGAAGAGGCCCGACGTCTGGATTTTGGCTCGAAAAAAGTCGGAACGGCGCTCGCTGACGACTTGGTCTTGCTCACCGACATGATGCCCACAGTGGGTAGAATAAGATCCGTAGGTAAGGTCTCGGTAACTGCCGAAATCGGTTCCCCCCTAATACCCTTTTTGTAACAGACTCTGCATCTTTTCTGAGGCTTCTGTTTGGCACCAGTGGTGGGGATTGTAGAAGGAAAATGCCTGCCGGTAAGACGCAGGACATTCTCATCCTGCACGTTAGGGTTTGCCTGCTCAAACAGGATATCCCTCAGGATTTTCAGCTGGAACTCTAGGAAGGTGTAGATCTTCCCAGTGGCACATTTCTTGTACAACACATATGTGTTGTACATGGCAACCTGGGTGAGGTAAATGGCCACCTTTTTGTACCAGGTCTTGGTCTTACGCAGCACCAGGTACGGCTGCAGACACTGGTCAGAAAGATCTATACCCCCTCATGTTCTTGTTGTAATCGGTGATGCACTGAGGCTTGAGCCCCTGAGTATCTCCTTCCCCACGTACACGGACAGGTACCACCGTCTCGTTGTGTATAGTGGAGAGGATATACACATCCTTCCTGTCAGTGTACCTGAGGGCCAACAGCTCCTGACTGCACAGAGTACTGGTAGTGCCGCGCTTCTGTTTTGGGTACGTAAGAATTTTAGGATAAACCTTGCGGGTTGGCCTAACAGTGCCACATGCTGGGGTCTGCTGTAAAAATAAAAAATGAAACAAATCTGGGCTGGTATAAAAGTTATCCACCCAGAGGTGGTAGCCCTTATTCAAATAGGGGGACAGCAGGTCCCACACTATCTTCCCACTAGTACCCACAGATTGTGGACAGCCAGGGGGATCAAGGCGACTGTCCTTCCCTTCGTAGATTCTGAAGGAAACAGTATATCCCGTCCCACTC
>VKOC01037468.1:0-13790 GCA_009364415.1 Spea multiplicata | reverse complement strand
AAGGCATAAGGCCTTTCATGTCAGTTTTCTTTTGTTTCTGATGATCCTATGAATCCTGCTGTTAGCCCAAGAAGCAAGTTCTAAAATAATTCTTGGGCTCTGTCTGCATTATTTTAGCAGACCATATCTTATATTAATACATAAATTCAAAAGAAAAGGCCCAATTTCATGGAGGAAGAGGGAAATGGCTTGTCTGCCATTCATCTACAGTTTTAAAGAAAGTGGAATTCACCTGATTATTTTTTTTAAAAAATTCAAAATCCAATATTTTCACATAAAATGTTAAAGGGAGAACAGGGAGGAAGGAGGGGAAAGGGGGTACAGAGAGAAAAAATGGGTTGGGTAGGGTGAGAGGGGGAAATGTCAGGGACACACAGCATGTGGCATTGTCATGCATATTCGTCCATGCAATATACATCGCTCAATCATGAAGATCAGCCCAAGCAGATTACCAAGTAGCACTTCAAAGAGCAATATCAGATCTGAGTACAGAAAGAGTTACAAAGTAATGATCAGTAAAAACCACAGTGGTAATGCAAGATAACATCCTACTCAGCTGTGTCATCCAAATAGTACAACACACCTATGCGTTATTCCCAATAACAATGACAACCAATAGAACCACATGGTCGTATATGCCTAAATTTTGTAGTTGTAGCAGAGAGATCCTCAACCCCCCTGATCTCCTCCACCTTAAGAATCCAATCCCGCAGTGTAGAAAGCTCTGAGGTCACTCGGTATTTTTCCTTCCAGAATGTCTGCATCAATGGACAGGACCACCATATTTGCAACAGTGTACCCACATATTTACTGCATCTCCAACACCTGTCTGAGGTGTTCGGAAACATTCTGTGTAGCCTCTGCGGCGTCCGATACCAATTTGTCTGTAGCTTTATAGTTCGTTTCTTGTGTCTTGGTTGCTCTAAAGCTTTTGAGCGTGAGGATGAAAATTTTGTCATTGTCAGTAAGTCGTATGTCACAAATGGATTCCCAAGTCGTGCAGAAGGAAGGTCTTGTCGTGTGAGTCGCTGTTAAAAGCAAGGAGTAAAGCAGGGACATGGTCCTCTCTGGTGGGTGCTCTCTTGTGCACCAGGTTTCAAAGCCTGTAAAGTCCTTATAGAGACAGTCTTTATTCGGTAGGGTAGAAAGATAGCGCATAATCTGATGGTATGTGAAGCGCTCCAGTCAGGTATGTTCAGAATTCGGCAACAGCGTCTTCAAGGGTATCAATCCTCCCTCCCCCACGGGTGCCCGAGCCTGGACAGGCACAGGGAGCCCAAGAAACCCCAGTCTCCCCCCGTCATGTCCCGGAGCAAAGTCCGGATTCCCCCAGAGAGGCAAATGGGGTGAAGGTGATGTAGAAAGCCGGACACGCTGTCCCACCATCTTCCATACCGCAAGGGTCGCCAATATCAAAGGATGGGACACCCCTCAGTTTCCACCACAAGGACCCCACAAGGCATGGTATACCCTACCCCGCAAGTCCCCTAGTTCCAGCGCGACCCACGGTTTAGCTGTGGGACCTGATTATTTTTTTACACTAAACTGATCTATTTCAGTCCCTATGTGTCAGGGTCCGCAGCTCCGGGTCCGCCGAAGCGACTCACCTGAATACCCGATGCCCGCGGGTACTACATCCCGCGGCGCGTCTCCATCTTCCTCCTTCCCTGCTGCCAACATGTCCGCCACTAGGCGCGCGCGCGCGCGCCCTCAACAAACTTTATGCGTCCCGGAATGGAGACGCCGGGGTACGCGCACCAATGACGTCACCGCTAGAGGCGAGGCTTCCCCAGGCGGCAAGTTTAAAAACTGAGCACTGAGACTTGTTCAGTGCTCAGTGATTGTTCCTTCTATATTGAGCTCTGTGCATTTTTGCGTTCTGCTGATTATTTTGTGTACCGAACCTGGCTTACCCTCGACTCTGCTGCTCTCTATATCCCGACCCTTGGCTACTAAACGGCGTTCCTGTTATTTTTGGTTCCCTGACTCTGGCTTTGGATTTTGACCTCGCTGCTTGCTATTTTCCCTGACCACGGCTTCGTACCTGACTTCGGCTTTTCTCACCTACCCTACTGCATATTCCTGGGGCTACGTTTCTGCATACCGGACTCCACCATTATACCAGCCTACCAGCCTCACATAATCACTGAGCCCCATGGAGCCCGCAGGACGACCCGACATGTTCAATACCCTCAGCCAACAAATGGCTTCTATGAACCAGTCCTTGCAAGAACTCCAGGCAAGTCAAAATCAACTTAGGCAGCAGGTGCAACAGCTCCAAGTTCCCCAGGCTGCTGCTGCTGAACCAGCCATGGCCCCTCTACCTATTCACATGGAGGGTGCCTCAGCCATAGAACCTCAGGTTCTCCTTCCAGAACGATTCGCGGGCGACCGTAAGAAGTATCGGACCTTCATTACGTCCTGCCAAATTTTGTTTAACCTGAAGCCCAGAACTTACACCTCTGACTATGTCCGGGTCCATACCGTTATTTCTCTCCTCTCTGACGAACCTCAACAATGGGCTCACCACCTCCTGCACAGCAGCAGTTCGGTACTGGATTCATGGGCCTCGTTCCGCCAGGCTCTGGACTCTATGTACGACGATCCTTTCAGAACTTCCTCAGCTACCTCCTCTCTGAGAAACCTCAAGCAGGGTAGACGCCCCATTGAGGAGTACATCACCGATTTCAGACGCCTGGCTCTGGACTTATGGAATGAACCGGCTCTTTATGACCAATTCCGTTGGGGTCTTTCGGAACCAGTGAAAGACGAACTTGCTCGCACTTCCACCCCGTCGGGTCTAGAAGATTTCATTACCTTATGCACTCAGATTGATCGCCGATTCCGTGAAAGAAGACTGGAGCGCCAATCCTCACCCTCTGCTTGGGCACCAGTCCCTCCTTCTGTTTCTAATACGTTGCTTCCACCCGAGGAACCTATGCAAATAGGTATTGTCCATGGACCTCTATCTCCAGCCGAAAGGGAACGTCGGAGATCGTTGGGACTCTGCTTATATTGCGGCAGAGCTGGCCATTCCTTCCAGGACTGCAGAACACGCGCCCGTTTCCGTAAGGGTAAGGAACCCATTTTCCATCATCAAGTATCTACTGGACGAATGCCTTGCTTTGCAGCTCACCTTTCTCTCTCTGTGTCCCTACAGTGGAGTAGCGGTTCCATCAACCTCTCTGCCATGGTGGACTCCGGAGCCAGCGGCAACTTCCTTGACCAGGATTTGGCACGCTCGCTTTCTATCCCCACTCGTCATAAGAAGAACCCCATGGCTATACAACTGGTGGACGGCAGCCCTTTGAAAACTGGGCCCATCATTCGGGAGACCATTACTTTACAACTTAAAATTGGAGATGGACATTCGGAGAACATTCGATTTGATATTATGAACTCCCCCATTTCTCCTGTGATCCTTGGTCTCCCTTGGCTGAGAACCCATAATCCCTCTATTAACTGGGAGACCGGAACTTTTCGTTTTGCATCCAACCACTGCACCCAAGGTTGTCTCAAGAAAACGCCAGTCTGTGTCTCTCTTCTGTCTCAATCATCCCAAGACATACCTCCTCCTTATACCCACTTCAAAGATGTTTTTGAGAAGAAAGGGGCAGACAAACTCCCTCCTCATCGACCTTATGATTGTCCGATTGAACTATACCCAGGATCGGCTATCCCTTTTGGTCGCATATATCCATTATCTGAACCGGAACTTACCATATTGAAAGACTATATAGATGAAAATCTCGCTAAAGGGTTTATTAGACCTTCTACTTCCCCAGCAGGGGCCGGAATTTTCTTTGTTCACAAGAAAGACGGCGGACTCCGACCGTGCATTGATTACCGTAAACTAAACAATATTACGGTAAAAAACAGATACCCACTTCCTCTTATTCCTGAACTATTGGAACATGTTCGTGGAGCCAAGATATTCACCAAGATTGATTTACGGGGGGCTTATAACCTGGTGAGAGTACGCAAGGATGATGAATGGAAGACAGCCTTCAGATGCCGTTATGGCCATTTCGAATACCTTGTCATGCCTTTCGGGTTATGCAATGCACCCGCCACCTTTCAACACTTCGTAAACGACGTTTTTCGCGACATTCTGGATCAATATGTCATAGTGTATTTGGATGACATTCTGGTGTTTTCCCCAAACATAGAGATACACCGGGAACATGTCTGTCAAGTGCTCTCCAGACTCAGAAAGAATGGACTTTTCGCCAAACCAGAGAAATGTACGTTTGAAGTGCAAATCATTGATTTTCTGGGTTATGTTCTAACCCCTACTAGCATCCAGATGGATAAAAAGAAAGTGGATGCTATTCTACACTGGCCTCCCCCTACAGACCGGAAAGGAGTTCAGAGGTTTATCGGATTTGCGAATTACTACCGTAAATTCATCAGAGACTTTTCCAAATTTGCTCAACCCATAACAGCTCTTACCTCCAAGAATTCCAAGTTTGTCTGGTCCGAGACAGCACAAAAGGCGTTTGACTACCTTAAAAACAGATTCATCACGGCCCCCATCCTTCGGATGCCTGACCCTCAAAATCCCTATTCCTTGGAGGTCGATGCTTCAGACACCGCTGTGGGAGCTGTACTCTCGCAAAGGCAAGACTCCGACGGACAACTACATCCAGTAGCTTATTTTTCCCGTACCCTTTCTCCCGCAGAGAGAAATTATGGTGTCGGAGAGCGGGAATTGCTAGCGATAAAGCTGGCTCTGGAGGAGTGGCGTCATTTGCTGGAGGGTGCTCTATATCCCATCACCGTGTTCTCCGACCATAAGAATCTTGAATATCTGCGCTCGGCCAAACGTCTTCAACCTCGGTTGGCCAGGTGGGCCTTATTCTTCACACGGTTTCAACTTCATATTACCTACCGTCCGGGGTCCCGTAACATCAAAGCTGACTCACTCTCCCGTATGCATGACGTCCCCACCACAAAGACTCCTGATACAGATAATACTATTCTATCTCCTACACAGTTTCTCGCGATGACCCGCACCATCTGGGACTCGGTCCGACAGCACTCTTCACACAACCACTTACCTGAGATCCCGGAACTACGATACCAGCACGGTTTTTACTACCACAATGACCTCGTTTTTGTTCCCCCAGAGGTTCGTTTACAAGTTCTACAGGCCTTCCATGATACCCCCATCGCCGGTCATGGAGGTATTCTTCAAACCTCAGACTTGATCCAGCGGTCTTTCTGGTGGCCTACCCTTAAGGAGGACGTGAAGGCTTTCGTCTCATCCTGCTCTACGTGTGCTCGAGCCAAGGAGATACCTAAGCGACCCACAGGCCTCTTGCAACCTCTTCCTGCCCCATCTAAACCATGGACAAGCATTTCTATGGATTTCATCACCGACCTTCCTTCATCCAATCATTTCACAACGCTTCTAGTGGTTGTGGATCGCTTTACAAAGATGGCACATTTTATTCCCTATGGACATCTTCCCTCCGCTTCCGAGACGGCAACGCTTTTTGTTCAAAATATTTTCCGGTTACATGGCCTACCTGATGACATCACATCTGATCGGGGCTCGCAATTTACCTCACGTTTCTGGAAGGCGTTCTGCCAACAACTTCATATTCAGCGATTTCTCTCCTCTGCCTTCCATCCTCAGAGCAACGGTCAGACAGAGCGTACCAATCAAACGCTTGAACAATATCTTCGGTGTTACACAGCCTACTTACAGGATGATTGGTCTCTTTTCTTACCGCTAGCGGAGTTCGCGTATAATAATCATATTCACCGCTCCATCAATATGTCACCGTTCCTAGCTAATTACGGATATCACCCAACTATGCTGCCTGGAGCTCCGATACCCAGTGATCTTCCCTCAGTCTCCGAACACACTACTAGATTGACTCAAACTTTTTCCCTCCTCCACGAAACCTTAGTGACAGCTCAACATCGGTACAAGAGTTTTGCAGATCGTCATCGCAGCAATACACCACTCTATCAAATGGGTGATAAGGTCTGGCTCTCTACTAAACACCTCAAACTATCATGCCCTACTAGGAAGTTGGGTCCCAAGTACATTGGACCTTTTACGATTAACCGTCTCATCTCCGCAACAGCAGTAGAATTGAAGCTACCAGATTCCATGTCCATCCATCCCGTATTCCATGTATCACTGCTCAAACCATGGAGTAATAACCCGTTCCCAGGTCGTCTTCCTACTCCGCCTCCTCCAGTTCTAGTCGACAATATTCCTGAATACGAGGTCGAGGAGATATTGGACTCCAGGTACTTTCGTCGAAAATTACAATATCTCATCCGTTGGAAGGGGTATGCCCCGGAGGAGGATTCTTGGGAACCTGCCGACATCATACGTGCTCCAGAGCTCATCTCGTCTTTTCATTCTCGACACCCTAATCGGCCAGGTTCTGAGAGAGTCCGGAGACCTCTCGTCGGAAGGGGGATCTGTCAGGGTCCGCAGCTCCGGGTCCGCCGAAGCGACTCACCTGAATACCCGATGCCCGCGGGTACTACATCCCGCGGCGCGTCTCCATCTTCCTCCTTCCCTGCTGCCAACATGTCCGCCACTAGGCGCGCGCGCGCGCGCCCTCAACAAACTTTATGCGTCCCGGAATGGAGACGCCGGGGTACGCGCACCAATGACGTCACCGCTAGAGGCGAGGCTTCCCCAGGCGGCAAGTTTAAAAACTGAGCACTGAGACTTGTTCAGTGCTCAGTGATTGTTCCTTCTATATTGAGCTCTGTGCATTTTTGCGTTCTGCTGATTATTTTGTGTACCGAACCTGGCTTACCCTCGACTCTGCTGCTCTCTATATCCCGACCCTTGGCTACTAAACGGCGTTCCTGTTATTTTTGGTTCCCTGACTCTGGCTTTGGATTTTGACCTCGCTGCTTGCTATTTTCCCTGACCACGGCTTCGTACCTGACTTCGGCTTTTCTCACCTACCCTACTGCATATTCCTGGGGCTACGTTTCTGCATACCGGACTCCACCATTATACCAGCCTACCAGCCTCACACTATGTTACAATCTTATACCGAAGGACAACTCGACTTATTCTTTGGAATGTGGTATGAAGCTTCTCGTATCACTTGGATGTAGTATTGGGATGTAGTCAGGAGGAACTGGAACAAAATCCAACTGTAAAATGAATGTTTAATCTAGTATATGAATGTCATAATAAAAAGTTTGTCAATGAGTAGAAATGTAATACTCCATGGAGAGTATGGGCTTGGTTCAACAATGGAGAAAGGTGACCCTGTGCTGATTCAGAAGGGAGAAGCGGCTAAAGTTTTTCTTTCCTTCTGTAATTTGGTCGTCACACACATTTGCAAAAAACTCGATGGGACCTATGTAACGGGAGGGCATGGCTCAGACAGACTGCCTGGGATCCGGATAGGATCACCTCCCATCACAGCTGCTTCTACCATCACTGTTGCTCTCAGAATTGTGTCTTCTGGGTTTCACCTTTGGTAACCTGGGGGGCTTCATGAACATGTCACAAAGACCCCACAACATAATGGCATGAGCCAAATCTTCAGCCAATGGTGTAAATAAGCCATTATAAGCCATACTAACTTGATTAAAAGCCTACTGCTTGTTATTAAATAATAATAATAACAAAAGTTATGTTTTTTGCCCATTATTACAATCGTTATGACAATAAAAAATTGCGTTGACACAGTCTATATTACTTACTTTAAGCTTTCCAAGTGCATACAATCCACTTATCATGTAGAGTCTGCAAGAAAGAGATTCATTAAAACTCCCAAGGAAAGAACCAGAAATTTTAGGAATTGAGACACAACAGCAGATGTTTTAGAACTAATGTTAGAAAGGAAATAGGAAAATATAAACAAGAAACATCCAGGAAATATCTGTTTACAAAGAAAAAGAAAAACAACAATAAAAAATTACTTGCATCTGTTTGAAGATCTGGAGACGGAGAATAAAAATTAAACAAAAAAACAAAAAGAAATACATGAGAGAATTGAAACATTTCACTTTGCTGCTACAATGATTGGTTTAAAATCCCTTTGCTATTTGGTCAGCATTTTTGTTAATTAGATGAAATATAACAGTTTGGCAAAATACATTTGAACTAGTGGGAGTATAGAATTTAACTACGGTAATAAGTCTACATACTTCTCATTGTTTCATTAAATTGTAGGCAAACAAGTTTGCAGACGTTAAGGGTTTCATTTCATTTTTTTTTCTCTCCCGGAGCACAGGAAAGACAGAGGGATCACAAAGAAAAAAAAAAAAAAAACGCTGAAGAATGTGGCGGAAATAAAGATAAGTGAAACAGAGGTCACTTAATGCATAAAAGCTATACCATTCTATTATGAACTTTTCATTATTGGAATTCCGACATTTTATCTATATCAGATCTTTGAAACCGGATCATCAAGGGCCAGTTCTATAATTAACATATAATCAAACAATTAAGATTCTGATCTGGTCTATAAACCCGTCGTTGGGATTCAAGCCCTTTCCGCACAGGAACGTGTACTACATATATATATATATATATATTATATATAGAGAGAGAGAGAGAGAGAAAGAGAGAGAGAGATAGATATATAGATATAGATATATATATAGTTATATGTATAAATACAAAGAAAATGTTATCACTTCTGGAAAATGACAGCTAAGTGATAAAGGGCAAAGAAGTGACACCTGTTGAAGACAACTGTCACTAACGTATTTTTCACTAAGTGCGTACATTACGTGCCTCAGTGCTCATGCACTCACTATGCATGTAATGCATGTGGGCCGCGCGTGTACACCTGTGAAATCATGTTAGGCGCAAGTGCACATCGGTAGACTGTCCAGATTAGATGGATAAACATGGTGGTGGCTTTGGAGGAGGAGAACGACACAAGGAATACTTTCCTAACTTTGAACTCAAATTAATTTAAATGAAAAACCATAATCTGCTTTATTTTGCAAAATAATGAATTAAGAAGTGTTAATTGTATCCCAAGTAGTTGCCCCACTGAAACCCTTTGTGGGAAGTAAGGATCATGGTCCAGTTGGAAGCTCCTGCAGCCACCGCATGGCTCTTCATAATATCATAATTGTCCCTTTTAAGAGGAAGGAATTCAGAAGAAGAGACAGTATTTACAGTGCTGTGAAAAAGTATTTGCGCCGTTCCTTATTTCTTCTATTTTTGCATATTTGTGACGCTTTAATGATTCAGCTCATCCAACTAATTGTAATTTTAGACAAAGATCACCCGAGTAAACACAAAATGTCGTTTTTAAACGATGATTTCATGTATAGAAGGAAACAAGCTATCCATTCCTATCTGGCCCTATGTGAAAAGGTAATTGCCCACTTAGTTGCTAAAACAACCAATTAACCAAATGTAATGGATAATTGGGTTCTAGTTCACTAGACACAGCCAGGCGTGATTACTTCCAGCCAAGTTACATTTAAACATCATGTAAATAGGTCTCAAAGAACAGCACATGATGCCATTGACATCTATCAGTCTGGAAAGGGATACAAAGCCCTTTCTACGGCTCTGGGACTCCAGCGAACCACGCGAGAGCCATTATATACAAATGGAGAAGACTTGGAACAGCGGTGAACCTAGCCAGGAGTGGCCGGCCGACATGAATTCCTCCAAGAGTGCATCAACGACTCACCCAGGAGACCACGAATGAATCCAGACTAATATGCAAAAACCTAGAGGCCTAACTTGCCTCAGTTAACGTCAGTATTCACAATTCCACAATACGAAAGAGACTGCAATCCATGGGTGAGCTGCAACCACTTGTACCCACTGCTGACCAAAAAGGACCAAAAAATCTCATATTTGCCAAAAATCATCTTTTTGGAAGATATGAATTCCGTTACATCTTGTGGTCAAAAAGTCAAACAGGGTGGTGGTGGTCTGATGGTCTGGACCTGCTTTGCTGATTCAGGACCTGGGAGACTTGCCATAATTGATGTAACCATGAATTCTGCTCTCTACCAGAAAATCCTAAAGGAGAATGGCCGGCCCTCAGTTGGTGACCTAAAGCTTAAGCGCAGTTGGGTTATGCAGGTTGGATAGTGAGCCGAAGCACACAAGCAATGTCTCAAAAGAAACAAAATGAAGGTTTTGGAGCGGCCAAGTCAAAGTCTGGACTTGAACCCCATTGAGATGCTGTGGCAAGACATTAAAAAGGCAGTTCATGCTGGAGAACCCTCCAATGTGGCCAAATTAAAACGATTCTGCCAAGAAGACTGGGCCAAATTTCCTCCGCAGCATCATAAAAGGCTCATTGCCAGTTATCACAGTTGTTGGCGCAAAGGGTGGCACAACCAGTTACTAGGTTTAGGGGACAATTATTTTTTCATATGGGATATATTTATATACGGTAGGTTTTGGATTAAATTATAATTTAAAAGCTACATTGTGTGATTATTGACGTTGTCTTTTTCTTACAGTAAACTAAAATTAGTTGGATGATGGGAAACATTTAAATGTGACAAATAAGCAACAACAGAAGAAATCGGTGTCCTTGCCTTGAGTGCTTTCCATATTAACATCCCTTTTTCTGCTTTTTTCTTTCTGCACTCATTTGTAAAACTATATTCTAAGAGCAATCATATATTATATGTTTCATGTTTAACCTATTTTTCCAACCATAAAGAGGGGAAGGAATATTGCATAAAGGTTTCAAAATATACATTTATATATAGATTTTTTTTATGTTGGCGGACAAAGTGTCCGTCCCTACTGTGGACAGTATGATTTCCTTTAATAACTATTATATGTTCTCCTTATTTTACCTCCCAGTATATCATTCATTAAAATCTTTCAAGGTTTTGGGACTCAGCCTTGTCTTATTTGCCAGGATACTTTTCAAATGGCAAGCAAGGATGGAATTGTTTCGTGTTACGTAGGCGTGAAAAGGATTACATGGTAGGATATTATTTAAGTGACTTATCTTCGGAGTGTTAATAGAGAGTTCTTGATACAGCATTCCAGTAATTCTCATAGTCCCGTCCGCCCTGCGCAGAAGACCTTAGGTATGAAACGGGAGACAGTCCTGTCTCGGAGCAAAACCCAAAGTCAAGGACCAAGCATCCATGTAAGAGAAAGATATGCATGCCGGTTAAATAACTCAAGGCAGACGCCGTCTTTGCTGTGCAAGTTGTTTTCTATGTCTCAACTAAATACTCCTCTGACTTTTTCGAGTCATTGCGATCCCATGAAGAAATCCTTCAAGGCCACGACCTCAAGCAGGGTGATCGAGTTGCCGTCAAAGGGTTGTATGGTTTCTCAGACACCATAGTGTAATCAGCTGGTTTATTGTTTTATATAAGAGCAATAAAATGAACGCTCACAACCTTATAAAAGGTTAACTGTCCAGAAAGAGTTTATGACCATCTAAATTCTCTGGAGTTGTAAACGTTACTACAAACTTTCAAGCACTTTCTATTCTACAAATAAAACGGAGGTAAAATACTAGTGAATCTAGATGTGCTTTGTCTTTTTATTACATTTGGGGATTTGGTTATAACAGGTTTTTTGGAGATAAGAAGAGTCTTTGATTTACAAGACACAATAATGAATTTATCAAATTAGAAAATGCGTTGGGTCATTTATGGGGCTGAACAGAGGATATAAACATCTACTAGGACTCCAGGAATGACAACGAAGTCCTTCAACTCTTGACAGGTTGTCCCAAAAGGGAACAGGGTTGTTGGCCAAGCCTTGCGCTGCTGAAACGCTCCGATTTATTGTTGGCTATATGCCAGAACAGATCCTCCATGACCCAACGCCATGCATTGGATGTAGTGGAGGTGGCAATCCTAATAATTCATACATTATAAATAACATAGTATGTATTTTTTGGATATGGGAGGGATAAATCTGTTTCAACAAATTCTTGAGGTTACTACTAAAGATAAGCCACAAAAGCACCAGTGACGGCATGGAGTCCACGGGACATGGACAGATCAATAGCCTGGACCCTGGGGTGGGACCATTAAAGCAAAAAACATACATTGCAAGATACTTAAGGATAACACAGTAACTTTTCATTAACTCCGATTAAGAACCAAAATAGGTCGATACACTATGTGAGAAGGCGACTAATTGGCGCAGCCGGGAACTCTTTGCTACCCAGAGTCTTCTCTCTTGGGTGAAGGGTTTAGTGAGGGATGGGCCTTGTTTTCCATAAGGGCGGAGCTAGTCCCATATAGCTTAAATGTGTATGCAAATGGGAGGGGAAGAGCATGAGGGGGCGGGCATGCCTATAAACCACTCCCACGTCCTGGAGACACCATGATCAGGAGAACCAGAGGAGCAGCGCCTCACCTGGAGACTCTGGGCAAAACCTGGAGAATTCCCAAACAAGCAGGTATAATGAATTAGCTGGGTAGACAGCGCGACCTAGTGACCAAAGTGGCAATAAATGAGATTACTATAGTTTTTGATATATATTTCAGTAGCTGTTTTTAGAGACATCACATTTAAACCACAAACATGATGTCATCGAGTCAAATGTTATCCAATACATTCCTATATGCTATCTTTTCCGTTTCTTCAAAAAGTTCAGTTTGCAGTTCTGTGCCTTACTTTCACATAAATGAAGGAGAAACATCATCTTCAGTATTTAGTATTTAGTATACTATAGTAGTAGGTTGAAAAAAAGACTTCAGTCCATCAAGTTCAACCTTTCACACATAACTTCTAAAGTTCTAAAGTTGATCCAAAAGAAGGCAAAAAAAACCCCTACTTGGGCAATTACCAATTGTCTGCCAAAAATGTTATCAAAGTTCTATATCCCTCTAGACTTCCGAGTAAGATGACTTTAAGGGACACTTCAGCAGTCATAAGGTTTAAGTGCATATGATAGCTGGGTTCTCATTGTGGTCCTCATTGCAAATGTATTTGGCTCGTTCCTCATCCTTAGCCCCTCAGCTTTCAGAAGATGTGCCAGGAGCACAGGGGGTGTATAGTGCTGCAGCCTCTCCTAAAGGCGAGCGATTTATTGTTTTGCTTTTTTTTACAGGTTTCATGAATGCATATTTAAATAGTTACAAGGTACTTTAAACTGCATTCTTTGTTGGTGGGTTTCTATGGGACATTATACTGTTTCTTTAAGGATGCACATTTTAAATTGAGAAGAAAACTACATTTTCCCGTGCAGCATTTCCCAATAGCGTGCAGTAACGTAATCATTTATGTTCAATATCTTAAACAGAACGTAAAAAAGCCAACTAAATTATATGGAGCATAAAAATTATATTTTATATATATACATATAATTTATTATTTATAATTAATTTACTCGTTATACATTAATTGCCCATCTATTCCGCAGTGCTGTATAATATATATATATATAATTATATACTGATTTATCTATAGCAAATTATATAGCATTTATTATATTATAAAAAAAAACTTATTTTCATAAACTATGTTTGTTTCACCAACAGTCACACACAGCTGAGTAGTGATATAATATCTACTCTTCTATGTGATCGGTTGGAGATCACATGCAATTAATGATTGTTGGAATAGCCACCTTTGACAAACAGAAACAGATCCCTTACAAAGTTTTGTCCCATGGCTGCCCTTTTGCCTCTTCTTGAGACAGACCAGCAGGCAGGTTACCTAATACTTTATTCTTATTTTCCTGGTGCAACAGTGACACCAACAGGCAGTGCTAGGTAATTGCAATTTCGATGCTGGCTAAGTAGAGTCCTAAAACAATGTTATTTTAACAACTTATAAGACAAATAAAAAATATATATATATATTTATTTATTATTTCTTT
>VKOC01037431.1:0-10846 GCA_009364415.1 Spea multiplicata | reverse complement strand
GAGAAAGGGGGTTAGGGAGGGAGAGGGGAGATTGTGAGAAAGGGATAGATAGATAGATTCTTGCACCGGGGCCCTGAGGTTTCTAGTTACGCCCCTGCTTTCAGCGCATGCCCCCTGGATCTGCCAATGTTCCTAAGGTTCATGCACTTTATCAGTTCTACTGCCTGGAATGCTTTGATTGTAGTGATATATTTTTGCCTTTATAAAAACAAGGCTGGTCTTCAAGAAAACAATATACCAATATGTTTTCTTTTACACATAATATCCTCCCATTCAACTGAATCTGAGATTTTTGTTACAGATACAAGCAATCCAACTTTCTCATCCACCAAAATGTAATATGATTATTACAAATACCATGATATACTGTAACTGCAAAGGATAGAATCAACCTTTAGCAAATAAAAACTAGTATTCCAGATCATGGATGTATACCTCCAAATATACCAAATGGCAGTGGAGGCTCCTCCATAGGAGCACATGCGCACGTGAACCCCCAAGCGCAAAAGGAAAAAGAAATGCGAAATTCATCAAAAATCCATTTTAATCTAATTTAGTGCTTTGGGGTTCATGTGTGCATGAAGCCTCCTGTCCCCTGATGTAGCCTGCCTATGCCAAGAAAGAGCTATGAACAGGCAGCCTGTTCATAGTTCTTTCTTCTATCGCACTGCTGCAGCACACGTACGATAGAAGAAAGACCTTATTTGGATCAATTGCTGCCGCGCTTGCTAAAGCACCGGCTGAGCTGCCCATTTGATCCCCGTTCGCACACTAAAGGCTGAGCGAACGGTGGAGGAGCTTCCAGCCATCAGCACACTCACCGCCCTGCCCGGAGTCTCCCCGCTTCCCCAGTGACTGATGGGAGCAGGTAGGCGGGGATAACAACGCAAGGCAAGAAGCGCCATTATTCAGTGTGTACTTGGAGAGGGAACAGCAGCATGTGAACCCCCATTGGAATTACCCACCAGCTGCCACTGTCAAATGGATATAAAAGGGACACTTACTTATGTTAAAATATAATGCCCATTTTTAAAAAAAAATATTAACTGAATCCACCAAAACCACGTTACTTGGAAGTGTATTCCACATCTCAACTTCTCTGATTGTAATAAGAATCACTTGGATGATGCCCTGTATTATCTGTAAAAGAGAAATTCCCAGACTTCTGCATTCTGATTCAAAACAATTTGAATGAAATTTTGAAATTTTGTCAATTCATACGAATGTCCGAAAACAAGGAGGGACCACTAACAAAGCAAATAAAAATGAAGCAAAGAGTTGAAAGAGTTAACATTTAAATTTTGTTGGTTTTTTTTGTTTGTTTCACACACTCTCTCACGCTCTCTCAATGTCTCCCTACCTTATCCACCGACCGCTTCCCTGTCCTTGTCTCCTTTCCTGCAGATCTGATTATTTTCTTGACTTCTTGTTTTTCTGTCTTCTTTCTTCATCCATTTCTGTGCTTGCCATCCGGGCACACCCTCTCCCCGATTGGTGACTCCACCCTTTTGTGTATCGGCAGGCCAGAATAATGAAGCCAGCTTTGCAGAGAAAGAGAAGCTATTCTGCACCTCTCTTTCTCCACCAATCTATCAGTATTAGTCTGACATCTCCCCAACAAAACCAAATTAAGCAAAGAGCTCAGACTTTTCATTTGAATGTTGTTGATGATTTTACTCTCACATACTCTTACACTCTCTCTCTCTGCACCTCTTTCTTCACTAATTCATCTGCATTGTTCTGGACTCTCTGAGGATGAAGCCACTGCCTTGTGTCTTGTTGGTGTGGTCAGTCTTGCCATGGGGTCATGGGCGTCCAAAGGTGGAGAGGATATTTTGAACCCACCAACCCCCATTGGACAAAATCCTAAGGATGCCTATGCATGGTGCATGGAGGAGGAGCAACCTCATCTTGAGTTTGATGGTTCCTCATCCACTTGTATTCCTCCTGTACAGCAGTTTCTGTTTCATTTAAAACTGCCTAAAACTTTTGGACAGTTCTGTAAATACTTCCAGGATCAGTTTATTTTTGTTCCCGGTCCTTTGGATCTTTCCTCTCCTTTAGGTTTTTCAGCCCGTTGTTCAGTTATCCCCCTTCCTGTAAAATCAAGCCTGATAGCAGCAATGCACGCATCATGTTCCTTAATAATTTAGCTGCTATGACTTTAAATAAGTAGTATGGGCAGTAGAAAAGTAGTGGATCATATGTGGACTACAGGATTAAAAATAAAAAGCAAGCTACTGTTTATTAAGATGGGCGTGGATTGACAAGGTTGAATGCAATTTACAGACACCCCTTAAAGTGGTGTTACCCGTGAACAACTTGCAATACTTCCACCCCCAAGGCATGAACCTGTAATAATGCAGATTTTGCACTAGGTAATAGTGGGTCAGGGGCTATGAAAGGGGCATTTTGTGTTTTACTGTTTAATTTCCACTGCTGTCTATGACCACTAACAGGAGAAAACTGTCAGACCCAGGTTACGGGTGGGAAATATCTGTAGCCTCTGGGCTTTTTACAAGCTTGTGTATCCAGACATTTATTATCTCTCCCTCACACACATTTTTCAGCTTTATGGGTTGATGTAAATGCCCCATATACAAATACTTAAACACAAGCCTCCAGAACACAAATACTCATTAACAGGCTACTGGAAATCACATACCGGTATAGCCCAAAGCAAAACATAATAAATAATTCTCCTCGTACTACATAATCAAATTTAGTGTTGCTTATAGTAGAACTCTAAAAGACTTATGTTTGGTATTGTAGATCTTTCTAGAGAGGGATAGTATTATACAGAGGGCAAATACCAAGACTGACCAACACTGCCAACGACAGCTTCTGAATTCTGCATCAGGAAGTCCTATGATGTTGACCTGTAGATTTACTTAGAACAAGGCCAACTAGGCACAGGTCTATAGCAGACCTATGACCACTGCTTACAATGTAACCAAGATCTGCCCAACTTCTACTGAGATAACATGTCATATGCAAACGATGTACTCTGAGTGGCTAAAAGGTCGAGATACTGCATGTGCCCGAAGATGCATAGATCCTGCTTTCACACCCCTGGAAGTATTTTATCCTAAAATCAATATTGCATGTAAAGTCAACACAACATTACGTTTAGAGGGGTTTGAAAATGACACAGGGTGTTTTTGTGATTCACCACAATTTGGGACACAACATTATATAAATAGTGTTTTATAAACAAGCTGGATAAACCTGTATAAAATGTTTTATTGCATTATTTCCTGATGTAGCTGTGCTGTTCAAGGGCATTAACGTTAACAGTTCAAGAACAACAAAAATCAGTTATGTGACAAGTTCCTTGTATTAAAGTTAAGTGGGAACCTCTTGAGAAGAACATTTGATATTAAGTCTTTAGAGTTCCTGATGAATCTAAAAGTAGTAACAGTATGCAAACCATTTCCACCAGGTAAACATAAATAAAGTCTGGAAATCTAGGAAGAATTAGAACACCCCATCACTGGAGTGGCCATATTTAGCTCATCAAGTGGGCTCATAGCATGGGCAACTGAATAGATATATACGTAAATTGTCAATGCAGAAACTGAAAAAGAAGGTAACATGGATTACCTTCTTTTTCCAAAAGACCCACCGTCAAACTTAGTTTACCTACTCCTTTATTTATTCATGTCTGCGAACCAAGAAAAAATCCTATTACTAGGCAGCAGCCCACTGTCTTATTTCCTGTGGAAATCTAGGTTATACCAAGGAGAAAAGATTACCCCTCTCTCAGGGTGAAGTTGTTTGTTCCATGGACACTTGTATGTATAAACAAAGGTGGCTGAGTAAGGACAATATAGTCCATGAGGCTATAATGGGAAGGAAGAGATGGTATCCACCACTCCGTATCATTCAGTGTTTCTTACCAATCATCTCTACCAATCATTATATTAAAATCAACATTACGTGTAAAGTCAACATAACATTACGTTTAAATGGATTATAGGTGACAAAGGACATTGCAGTGATGTGTCACAGGAAGTTGGGACACGACTTTATATAAATAATGTTTCATAAAAAAACCTTATAAAACGGTATTACATCTTTGATTGCATCATTTTCTGATTCAAGGGCATTAATGTTAACAGTTCAATACCATGGAAATTATTCGACTGGGCAAAATTTTCTGATTTCATTGAATGAGAATAAGAGTTTGCAGTGAAATATTTGGAACTTATTGGAGGTCTGGCAGTAGTACATTATGTTCCACCATGTAAACACTTACATGCAGTATATAATGACCTTAGAACATCTATGAAGAGGCCATATTTAGTTCAACAAAGTGTGATCTTTGAAAATTGAATAGACATAACATTCCTTTGTTCAGAAAATGAGAAAGAAGGTAACATATTCTACAAAGAAAGCATGATACCTTTATTGGCTAACTGGATTAGACAAAAGCTAGCAAGCTTTTGAGACTACCTTGGTCTCTTTTTTAGGCATTTCATAATAGAAGAGCCTCAAAAGATTGTGATCTATGATATTTAAGTTAGCCATAAATTTATCATCATTACCAAATTTCATTTTTTTCTTTTACGCATTTGAATTTTATGTTACAATAATAATAAAAAGGAAATATACATACCAAGAGTTTCTGCGGGTTGTTTCTGCCGGGAAATCTGGATTCTGAAAAAGTAGAGTTAGGTGTGTACACTGGGTGGATAGGGCAAGTTTTTGTTTAAGAGAAGACCAGAAAGCAAGTGAATGTGAGAGAGCTGGGCTGTTGTTGATGTCCAGTTTATTTTATTTAGAGCGCCACATTACGCACATTACAAACCAAGAGATTTGTCCAGCTGGACCCATCTAATAATAGAGAGATCAGACGAGATTGATATGGGCTTTGCAAGTTGTGCTGCATTGTAATAGGCAGAAAGCAGATGAGTTAATGGGCCTCCTGCAGACTTATCTTGTATCCTGACAATTTCCCGAATTTTGTTTTACCGATGATATAAACTTGATAGGAAGGTGATGCTAGTGACAATAGCACATTACCACCAAATAGGTTGAGTTTGCAGTGGTGTCCCCTATTTCCAACACTTTAATATTGGGGTGTGGGCAAATGGCCTGGACTAAAGGTTCAATGGCTAATGCAAACAGGACTGGCGAAAAGAGGCCTCCGTGCCGAGTACCCCTGAGTAAGGACGTGGATCGGAATGTGCCTATGTCTACTATGACGGTAGGGTCAACTCGCATTGTGGTCCACAAGTATGCCCAATCCACATGGTCGAAGGCCTTTTCTGCACAACTTGTTTCACTTTTAACTTTTTACATGTAGAGGTTGCTGGACAAACATTCCCATGTTCTGAATTCACCCAGCTGGTTACTAAATTACACATTATTCACAAAAACAATGCTATCAGTTATCTCTTTGAAAATGGTACATGACAGCACCATTGAAGAGTTGCCAATTTTTAAACGTTATCATATCACATGTGATCAGATGGAACAGGAATTTGCATCCCTTGTCTGTGTAGTGTGCTAAAAATATACAGGAACTAGACTATAATTGAAGATGCCCTTTCCAGAGTACAAATCAGGTATCAAATCAAGTTCAAACAAAACTACATTTGCTATGCACTTAAATGTTGCCCTGAGTGAAAGGCAGAATTCAGAATGACGTTTTAAATAGGGAGAGTTACCACCTACAGCACCAACTAAAAATGAAATAATAAAAATGAAATAATAAAAAAAATAACTCCTTAGGCAATCAAAGTTACAAAAATGCTAAAATAAAAAAATAGTATATTTAAATATTCAAATTTATATGTTTTAATAAACCTGGGACTAGTGCTGTTTTCTTACTGTTTTCTGTATCTTTGTAGCTCTCAATCACAATGAGAAGAAGAGAGCCAGAGAACAAAGAGCAGTGCTTAAAAGCATTGCCTTTGTCATCTGACGTTACCCATGCATGTTCACTGTACAATTGGTCACATGAGCAGAAATGCGCAGACCCACATACCCACCACCCTCTCAGTAAAGTAAATCTTCTTTACATTAAGTAAAACTTCCTTACATTAAATAAACGAAAAAAATCCAAGCTACTGTAATGAAATATCAGTCTGTGCTACTGCTGTGGGTGCAACACAAGATTCCCAACAATTAGCAAACAGCAGCGTGAATAGACACATTTCCTCGTTACCCTCTTCACAACACCGTCCTCTGTGCTTAAGCAAGGATTAAAATGCAAATGACAATAAACCTTTTCAGTGACTGTAAGGAAAGCTGTGCATTAATTCACCTCTACAGACAAGTAAGGATTATTTTGTCATTTGAGGCAGCTTCTATTGCAGATAAGGACAGGTGGCACAGAGAGACCCAGGAGAAAGGGCAGGGGACACAGAGAGAAAGAGAGAGATTTTTGGGCAACACATTTTTTTTTCAGAATAAACAAAAGCCCTCCAAATTTCGTCCCAACTGTAAGAGAAGGAAACCAAATTCATGGGAAAACAAATGAGCCAAAAAAACCGATAATAATAATAATTTAAAGAAAAAAATATGGGCCTTGTGCATAGTGTATTTTGTCTAATAACATGACCAATGCTTCTGTGTTGTATTTGCCATCATCCGTGTCATTGTACAGTGTGGTCGGATCTGTCAATGCTCTAAAAATAAAATGATAATGATGAATGATTATGTTTTATGGTCAGTAAGAAGTAACCCTTTAGGTATGTAATGTTGGTTCCCACTTTGTGTTTACTCGAAGTAAGCATCTATTGGCATGAAACCAGGGTTGGTGCAAGTATTTTTGTCATTTTAGGCAAAACCTCATTTTGATTCCCCCATTGGCTCCGCTTCTTTGTATACTGCACTTGGCATAGATTGCAGTTCGCACACCTTAAAGGCCTGCCCTGACATATTGCAAACGAGTGACATGCCCAGCACCCTTATTGCACACTTAGGTCTTGCCCCAGTACCAAGATTGCATCCACAGAACTGCCTAGCACACATATTGCACACGTAGAACTGGATTAGCACCAAATTGCACACACAGACGTGCCCCAGCAACTACATTACTCAAATAGGACTTGCCCAGATTGTATCAACAGGATTTGCCCCAGCACCTAGATTACTTGCAGACACTGGACTTGCTCGGATTGCATCCACAGGATTTACACAGTACCCACATTGTACCCACAGTGGTCTCTTCTAAGAGTCTCAGTTCTCCACTCAGTCAGAGCTCCTCTCAGTGACAGCACCTATCAGTCTGGCTCACGAGCACCCTTTATACATTCTATACTCTTTAGCCCCTAAACTGTAATAGTAATGGATAAACTGTCAAAATACCCACATATACCTTACCCTTAGCAAAACCTGCCTATAAACACACATGCATGCCTATACACAGACACAATTGCCCCTACACATAAACATCCTAGCTTACACTTGCTTTTGCATCCAAACACTTGCTTGCCCTTAGACATACTTGCCCTTTCTCCCCTATTTTATTATGTCTCCACTTTCTCACTACTTCCTTTTATCTTTGCGTTTTCCCTTTATCATGCCTCGATTTTGGGTCTCTGTCCCGCCTATCCCTTCCTCTGTCCTGTGGTCCTTTTATTTAGGGCCGGTTAGAGGGAGACCCATGATCTGGCCCTGTTTCTCCAGCGGATCTTGTCCTTTGGGGGGGCCCAAAGTAGATCTGTGCTCTAGGTTGCCGCTTACCTTACATATACATAGTGCTGGCACTGCATAAAACATATTTATCACTCCTGAAAATGTAGTTTGTCCACTTTCACATAATTAAGTTGATGTGAATCATACCTATTCAGAGTGTCCTTAGTTCCGATTTACTAATCTCACTATCTCAACCCCAAAATTTGTGTGCCAGTTGAAGAACCGTATATAAATAACAAGACCAAAGGGAGATGTGTAGGCAGCAGTGGTCCTCAAATAACTGGTGGAGTTGTTTGGATGATGGGGCAGCAAGGTAACGGTAACCCTGAGGAAACTTGGGACCAATTAGCAGAACCTGCCGACAGTACTGTTTGCACAATGGATCATAAATAAGAAATCATAGCAAGTAATACACAATATGAAAATAACGCCTGTCTGTATCTTCTTTTCACTGAGATTTGGTTTCTATGGCTCCCATCAGCTGTGCCTTTCCTAATAGTGGGATTAGAAAGTGATCAATGTATAAACAGCAGTCCAATTCTCAACGAGACACCCACTTACCAGTGCAACTTGTATCTATGTATTTTCATGCTACTAGATTGTAGAATTCATTTATCATCTTTTGTGTGCATCTCTTTGGTCAAATGTTTGTTAGTAGTCATTTAAAATGTGTATCAGTATTTAAACAGCTTAAACGGTTAGTAAAAACTTCCCGACCAACTTCTGCTTTAGTGAATAATCCCAGGTGTTTATAATAAGACAATATAGCACAAAATCATGTTTGTCAAAGGCTCTGCAAAAACTCCATGTCCCACTTTTTCCTACTCCTCCTGTGCATGGTAACTCATATGGGATAAGTGGCACAGCTCCATCCCGTCCAGTTTGAGTATGCTTTGAGTCTGCTTGTATGTGTGCAAATCTTTGAGCAAAAACTAACTGGAGGGAGTTAAGCCAGATCTTGTAATCCAAAAATAAACCAGAACCAAGCACACTGTTGTGAGCATTTCAGTGCGCCCTGCTGTTATAGCCATGACTAATGAGACATCAAGTAGGCTGACCAACAGGAGTTAGACATTGCATGCATGGCCATTCAGGGAGGCCCCCCCCTAAGGACATTGTGCAAACATAGCCAGTGTTTGTCCTGGAGAAGGAGACATCCCTTTACGTCTTCTGGCATTGCCTGTTTGCACAGGTACCTAATGGGCTATGCAAAGGGCACTTTATGGTTTGCCAGGAACTGCCTGATGATGAAGAAGAAGATTTTAGTGCAATACTGTTGCCTGCTGGGGGACTACTCTCTTAAGGATCCTACCCTATATAGCCCACCTTGCCTCAAGCACACATTCCATTTCCTCCTTCTTCATGTTGTCCGCATCTTCATTCTTCTTTCTTTCTTACTTTTCAGTAATCTCTTTCTCCTGATGATAAGCTGTGTTAACCTGGGCTCCGGGAGCACTTCTGTATTAGGGCAGAGCCTCAGCGAGAACCACCGTGCAAACCTCTGCCCCAATTTAAGGAAGCAATCTGATGCAGAAGTGCTCCAGCATGCCAGAATAAACAGAAAGCTGCATGAGGTGGCTGTAAGGGTGTAAATGAAGGAGGGGAAAGTGAGTGAGTGAGTGGGTAATAGAGAGAGTGTGTGAAAGAGATGGTAGGAAAGGGAGTATGTACATAAAAGGGAGAGTGCATGTGTGTGTTCGTATGAAAGATGAAGGGCTCTGAGAAAGATAAGGATGTCAGATGGGAAGTGCGATAGGAGTGTTGGGTGATTAGTAGGTGGGATGCGATTTATTATTGATGGGAGGGAGTGTGGAGAGATGTGTGATACTGTGGAAGTGAGATGTGAGAAAGTGAAATGTGATACTATAGGTGTGAGGGAGTGAGGTGTGATGTGTTATAGGTGCAAGGGAGTAAGTTGTTATATGTGATAGGGGTGAGGGAGTTGTGAGTTATGTGTGATAGGTGAGACGGGGGTCATATGTTATGGCAGTGATGTGTGATAGGGGTGAGGAAATGAGGTGTGATAGGGGTCTGGGAGCGATGTGTGATATGTGACAGGTTTGACAGGTGTGAGGTTTGATAGGAGTGAAGTGCATTGATTGAAGCTGTTTTAGTGAGTATCGATCTGTTTTGGTCAGTGTGTGTCCTAGTGCGTATATTCGTTACTAGGTACGGTGACACACATCCTTACCTGCTCCATGGGCCAGAAGAGGCCAGCCATCCCCTGTTTGTATGTTATTGTGTATGTGTATGGATGTCAGTGTATTTTAGTATATTTGTGTAAGTATATGAGTGTGTGTGTAAGTATGTAAATTTACATAGGTATTGTATTGTATTTGTGTTGATGCGTTTGTAAGTTAGTCTGTGTTAGTATGTGTGTATGTTAGGGTATGTAAGTATTTACTGTGTGTGTCTTAGTATGTATGTAGGTATGTCAGTATATTCCTGTGTCTGTAAGTATGTTGCCGTGTATGTAGGAGGAACTTGGGGGGCCCAACTTTATGTTTGCAGGGAGGCCCTGCCATTTTTACACCAATGCCCAAAATACAACCACATGGGTTGCTAACAAATCCCCTCATTTAATAGTCAGTCCCAATGCACCAAATAAAAACTGTGCTGACAATTTTAAGTGTGATAAATGTTTTTAAGTTTAAAAAGTTACAGAAATAAAAATAAAGTACAAATACGTGCTCAAACTCCTAGTACCCCTCCCACAAGAAATATGCATTAAAAAAAACCTTCCCTGCTAGGATAATAGAGAAAAATAGTTTTCTCTGTTTTTAAGATACCACTCATACTTAAATGATGGCTCATACATATGACAATGGTATCAAATGAAAACTTTATCTCTCCTCAGAAAAACAATATATACATTGTGTGGGTACGCTAAACATAAAAAAGAATCATAATTGAACAAACATGTAGTAAAAACGTAAAGAAAAATAAAAAGCTTCAGCCACTAGGGTGACCAAACCCCCATTCATGAAGGTGTTAAAGATACTGGTAGTTCCAGGGAAAGCAGTTGGAGGGCAATTGTCACAAAACTAACACAAAAAATGGTAGAAAGGTTGCAATGTAAACAGATATGAGACATCTAAAAAAACAAGCAAGATTCATATCAGTTAAAGTCTCCAGTGCATGATTAGACTGATTAAACTGCACTGGAAACTTTGCATGGTTTATCTTTAGCACGTAGAAT
>VKOC01037418.1:0-11520 GCA_009364415.1 Spea multiplicata | reverse complement strand
CGGTTATAGTTCTATGGTAACGAGCCCAAATGCGACAGGAATGTCAGGGATAAATAATATCGCAGAAGAGCTGACTGTTCACATTGTGCTCGTTTAATCGGTTCGCATATTTAAGGAAGTGAGGTCCCCCGAACCTGTGAGCTCGAGTGGGAAAGAATATTCGACAAGCACCGAAGGCTATTATCGGCGTAAAGATGGTTTATCTAGCAGCTAATCCATTGGGTAAATGCAAAGTGACAATCGGATCTGTCCTTCCCACCAGGAAGGCTTTGTGCTTAATGTTTGCGGGTTACGAGAGGATGAAGGCAATTGATTTCCAGCCATAGAATGGAAACCAACCACTGGGCTCCCATGATTAATTAATCGCTCTTGCGGCATCGAGAGGACTTAAAGCTGCTGTTCCACCATCTCTGTTTACATTTACCAGGTCTCCTAAATGGCCAAATCCTTCCCAGGAATATATATATTTTTTTAATCATGTAAAATGTCTCACACAATTATTTTTTTTTGGGAACACTTAATTGTCATGTGACAATTTAGGCGCTAAAAGGGTTGTTGCTCCGGAAACCGAAAAAGGCTTTGCAATTAAACCTTCAGAGGAAAGAATGGAATGACGGCTCTTCCGAGGTTTATTTGCTTAACATGCTGAAGAGCGCAATTAATGTTTTACATTTGTCCATTATTTTCTAAGAGAAGGTCTTGATTCTTCTTTATAGTGACCCGACAATTAGAGAACACTAATTGGTTAAAAATCTTTATTGCCATAGCTATCATTTTTTTAAACTATGGTTTTAAAGTATTAGAACCCTAGATTCTATTTTTTTTATTTAGGTGAAATGATATCTTTAAGGGATAATATGTTAAAAGTGCTAAAAAACTAGAATATTTTCCTAGAAAAATATTTTTGATCCATTATCGGGATTATCAACCTTTTTATTATTGTTTTTTTTTTAACATAAATAATTTTTACCCTAATGAATTAATACATTTGTATCTATATAATGTATTTTTTTTGTTTTTCTTTCCAAAATGTTCCCAGCTTTTTGGAAAAAAAAATGAAACGATGACAACGGACAAAATAAGTAAAAAAATAATAAAACAGATATCTTAATCTTTCACTTGGAGATTATATTATCCAGTAGCACGTTTCCATTACTTGGGCAAAGTGTGAGAAGTAGACGATATCGCAGGATCCGGGTGTGCCTCCTAAGGGTGAAGCTTCCTTCTTCTTTAAAAATAATTGTCCTGCTTGCTGTTATGATGTCATACTGCCAGACTTTCTCGGTACACCCTTTAGGTTTTTCCATAGGCAGGTTCCACTTTCTTTTTTTTTTTTTTATTACAAGATGAAGAGTTTTTAGAGATTTTTAGTTATTTGTACTGAAAATGCAGTTTCTGAAACTGGCCTTTATCGTTCCCGGAGGGTTTAAGCAGGAAATAAAATCGATCGGCTTTTCGTTTGTTGTCATTACGGAAAAAAAAAAAAGACAGAATATTATTACAAAAGTCATTTTTAAACGAAGGGGATGGCTTGGTTAATTGGTGGCCAATTGATATCAACAGCGCATAATATACAGAGCGCAGTATACATTTTTGTGTTTTTTAAAAAAAAATAATACTGGAAATATTTTTGAATTTCCGGGCGCGGACTCAGCATCTGGCACACTGGTGGTCAATAGGGCAGGATGCTAACGAATACCACCCCTCCAGCGGCAGATCGGGTGTGCGGCCGCCAGCATGTGCATTTAGGATGATAAAACCTGAGCGTAAATCGTATAGGAGGCGAGAGGGGAAAGGTGAGGCAAGAGCGGCTGCGTCGCTAAAAAATATTCTTCTTATTTTTTTTACTAGTATGATATTATTTTTATTTTTTTTTTTATTTTTTAAATACTAACAGCCTACAGAGGTTTTTCTCATGTTCTACCAATTAAAATATTAGCACCTTAAAACTAGATTAATGGTTCTGGCATTAGTGTTTATTTTGTTATTTTGTTTAAAGAAATGTAAGATTTGGCCCGTTCTATGTCCTATATGTTGAATTCATATAGGAACCAACAAACATTCTACCCATCTTTTTCTGTAAAGTTCTGTCCCAACCCCGCCTCTAACCACACCCCCTAAAATAAAAGTCCCCCCCCCTTATTATTTGATACATAGGTATGGGTATCTGTGTTTTGGATGCTGGTACCCAATCAGTGGGATCCAGTCCTGGCGGTTAGATACGGTATCCTAATGACCAGGGAAGGAAAAGGGGTCAGCAGGATTTGGGGTCTAAAAAGGCACTGTTCCCCTTAAAGAGGGATACTTGGGAGGTACGATGTACCTTTAAGTATAAATCACATTTTATGTGTTATTTTTATTTCTAAGGAAGGCTAAAATTCAAAATTTGAGACTTTCTTGGATCACATGTCTTATCGACAAAGAAGCTGCCATAACTTTTTGGGCCGGTAATCCTTACCAACGTTCTCTTAATACAAATAATCCTTAATGTTAAATACATTGTTTCTAAATATAGACAGAATTCTGGCTTTTTTTGCTGTCCAGCAAGTTCCACTAATCAGAAAACATGTACTTTGTACTTTAAAATTGAAATGGAGCTTTTTTTAAAAATATTATTAACTCGCTCCGATGCAGGTCAGACTGGGGACAGATCTTGTTTTTATTACGAAAAGGGCTTGTCCGATATTTTTTCAGGTGTAGCTGCCCAGATAGAGGAACGGTGGGAAATCCATTCAAATAATATTTATATGTTCGGGCTAACGAAAGGATGACATAATACCGGCTCCTTCGGCGTAACGCTGACAAGTTCAGCTGACAGAATACAGAATGAATACAGAATGAGGAGGGTTTAATGGATCCAAAACAGGACGTGTCATTCTAATTTAAGGAACAGCTCAAAATTATGATATATGACATCAATCAATGGATCATAACACGCTTACCTCCTAAATGTCCCTGTTTAGCTTGGCCAATCCCATTCCTATGTCCCTTTTTCCTCCCCTGATGCCCCTCTTTTCTAGGAGGTCAGAATGTTTGCTGGGTATGAGGGGATCGCAGGGTTCTACAGCCCTAAAAGCCACAAAAAACCTTTGCTTCCTCCTCTTCTCGCTGCGATCTCCCTGTCTGCTGATGAGGCGGTGATCGGGCAGCAGGTGTCCGCGTCCCTGCATTACTGATCACACTGATCCTCGTCTCTCCTCATCTCACGGTCAGAGTGAGCATTAGAGAGGCACAGGGTTTACTGGTGATAACGGTCATCTAATATTTGCCGGTAACTGGTCTGTCCGGGTACTATGCCGTTTTATGTCTATGCAGTTCTGTGCAAAAGTTTTAGGCAGGTGGTAGAAAAATGCTGTAAAGCAAGAACACTTTCAAAAATTGACACATTAAAAGTATATTTTTATCAGTTAACGGAATGCAAAGCGAGCGAACAGAAGAAAAACCTAAGTCAATTTTTGGTCCGACCGCCCTTTGTCTTCAAAGCAGCTCCAGTTCTTCTAGGTTCCCTCGCACGCAGTATTTTAAGGACAGGACGTTCCAAACACCTTGCGGTTCTTCTGGGGATTTCGGCTCCTCAGTTGCTTCTCTCTCTTCATGGAATCCCAGACAGACTCCATGATGTTGAGATCAGGGCTCTGTAGGCCCTGTAGAGTTGCTTCTCTCTCTTCATGGAATCCCAGACAGACTCGATGATGTTGAGATCTGTGGCTCTGCCGGGGGCCACACCATCACTTCCAGGACTCCTTGTTCTTCTTTACTCCGAAGATGGTTCTTAATGGCTTTAGCGGTATGTTTGGGGTCGTTGTCATGCTGCAGAATAAATACGGGACCAGTCAGGCGCCTCCCTGATTGTATCGCAGGATGCAGAAGTATCAGCATTGAGGAGACCATTCATTCACAGCCCCAAACTTGCGAGGAACCTCCACCATGCGCCTCATTCTCGCACCGCTCTCCAGCCTTCTGCTGCAGCCAGATATTTCACGTTTGGGCTCATCAGTCCCGAGCAGCGGCTGCCATTTTTCCGCACCCCGGTTTTGCGGGTAGTTACGTCGCTTGGCCTTGTTTCCACGTCGAAGGTTTGGTTATTTGGCCAGACTTCTGTGGTGAAATAGTACGTTTAAATGTATTAATTTTATACATCTTATTATTAGTATATATATATTTTTGTACAAATAACAATGCAAATATTCCAGGATATTGTTATTTCATCGCTTTCCCATAAGAATTCCGACTCACGCCGATGACAATGTTCTGTTCCAGGCTGCAGGGTGGGACCGCCGAGCAAACTGTCATTTTCAGGAAAAACCGTATGTTTTTTTCCCCTCGAGGAATTTTCAGGGGTGAAGGAATAATTGGGATTTGACAGCCTGGAAATGGTTGGCTGTTTTTACAGCCCTGTCAGTTCCTCCGTATAAATGCAACGAGAGCCACTCTGCTCACATCCAACCATCACGACACAGAAGAGCCGAATCCCTGAAAGGGTTAATTAAATTCTCGACTTGCCAGTGACCCGTCCGACCCGTCTAGTCGCCCGTTTCTCCTGCTGTAAAGACTCAAACCTTAATCAGTCGTTGGTCTCGTTTTAGATTCAGGAGCCATATGGCTATCCCATGCATGTTTAATACCCTCACTGTATTACCTCTACCACCTCTGCTGGGAGACTGTTCACCCGCTCTCAAATTGTAAGCCCCTCAGACTTTGGCCACTTTTCAGAGCATTTCTCCTCCTTATGTATATGTATATATAATATATATATATATATATATATATATATATGTATATATAGATCCAAATCTATATATACACACCCATACTGTAGTTTGTTTAACCCCCTAATGTATTTAACCCCAAAAATGACCATGTCGATGAAAACGCTTTTACTTTAAAAATCATTTTGTGACATGTGACCAATAAACCCAGCGCTTGAACCGTTATTAAATACTTTAATACCCGGGGGTTATTAGAAATGCTCAAACTCGTCTGTCAATCAGACGTCAGAAGTGGGGTGAAAATGATTAATTGTGTAATTCTGGTCTGAAACGCAGGCATGTGGAAGTGAACGTCGTGACTGTAATTGTCTCGTCAGCTTTAACTTCATGAAAAACGCATTATTATTATTATTTCTTGTTTTTTTTTAAAAAAAATCTGAGGTCTTGTAAAAATGTTAATTGCTCCAGATGTTTAATAAATGACATGTTGGGCTGAAGCTCGTAGCAGGTATTATGACAGCGGATAACATACGAACCCCCCCAGAAATACGGAAACATTCATTTAAAGCAGAGAATAAAAGCCTAATCACAAGCAAATGTATAGATCAAGAGAAGACGTGCTTTTGCGTTTCTTCCCATTCTGTTTGCACGTCACCATGCGGCCACGTATGCAAATGATTTGATGCACAGAATAATTTATTTACATATGGTGACGTCATAATCTAACAAGTAAGAAAGCTAGCCTTTTGGCTAAGATCGAGTGAGTACCTGTGAGAAGGGGAAGGTTTGGTCCTCCGCTAGACTCAATAAAGCCCGGGGTATGATTTTAAAGCCCCTGGTATCGAGGCACCAGGGTCTCTCCACGTGTTTAGGTGGTGTGCGGGGGCACATTTACTTATAAGGGAGTTTAGGAGCATTAGGATTAATATTTATTATTATTATTTTATTAGTATTAGCAGTATCATCATCACATTATTATTACTATTTATTTTTTTATATAACTCCATCATATTCCGTAGCAATGATCTCCTGGCTTTTTTTTCCGCTTTGTGCCTTTTTTTTTTCTCGTTTAAAAATGTCCGGCTCTGACAGTTTGGACTAATCTGGCATCAAGCAGGTTCACCAAGGATGTTGCATGAGTATGGCAGATGAGGAACAGAAAAAAATAATATTTACATGAATTATTTAGGAACTACTTTTTTAAATCAATTTTTCAATTTTTAAGATTTTTTTTACAATTTTTAAAGATTTTTTTTTTTTTTTTACATTTTAAAGATTTTTTTTTTTTTTTTTACGTGTTATAAATTAATCCTTGATAACCGGACACTGGAGAGATTTTAACCTTTGACTTTGTTTAATATGAGTTAGTTGTCAGAATGTACTTGTAACAGGGTGTTTGGTGAAGCACTTTGGGAAATGACCTCATATGATGTAGGTAACGGCCTCATTTCCTTCTGTTCCTATGTGTGAAAAGATTAATTTTTCATAAACATATGCTGTAAATGTATGCTCCCCCCCCACCTTTCCTGCTAACATTCAATGTATGAAACTTTAAATCACATCTTCGCTAACAAGAAGGGCTAGCTAAATATTCTACAGCAATGAATCAATGTATTCTTTAAATTTCCCTAAAGATATGGGCATATAAATATATATATATACATATTACATACATACAGTACATACATACATACATACAGTACATACATACATACAGTACATACATAGATACATATATATAGTACTTACATATCTGTCTGCTATTAGCAAAATTCCTGAATAATAAATATTAAATATTATAGTCATATTTTTCCCCTAATTGTATAAATCGTGGCTTGCTATGTTAACGTAAAGTATTTGTATAATGTCCAAAGAATTTAAAAAAAATTGAATATTTACACTTTTTCATTCTGAATTATTACTCACGCATACACTCACGCATACACACACGCATACACTTGCACACACACACTCACACATGTATCATACCTCTCAACAGTCTTCCTTTTTAAAGGTCAGTTGCCCCACTGTCCAGGAGATCTTCTAACTGGCCCGGGGCGCTAAAATTAATATAGGTGTGTGCTGTGGCAAAGTGTCACAAGGTGGCCATTTGGGTAATGGTAGTGGGGGGGGCATTTAAGGTGTTTACAAAGATCTCATGGGAGAGGATAACCCAATCAAAGGAATCCTTACAGAAGCCACAGGACATGACTTGATGGCTGTATATTTATTTACTGATTTTATACCTTTTATAAAATTATATTTTATATTGACGTTTAATTAACAGACTCCAAAAAGAAAACTGACTATTTTTCGCTAACGGCTTAATATACTAAACTGACTTAACATCTCATTCCTCGTTTATATTTTATTTCTGTTCGCAGTTTTCCAGGCCCGCTCGATGCAGCTGCGTCCGGATCCTGCGGAGTTATCGCTATTTCTGAAAAACGAAGCTTATTGAAATTCCCTGAAAGAATACATCATTCCTCCTCGCTCCTGCTGTTCATGGAAATAAATCTGAGAAACCTAACAAAAAAAAAAAAGAAAAAAAGAAAACAAAACAGAAAAGAGAAAAGAAAAATGAATTTAAAACAAGATATAATTAAAACATATCACACAATCGCTAAAACATCTCGCATGGAGGGAGGTGAGGGAGGCGAGGTATTCCGTTTGACTAAAGTGCTGCCCCGCTGATGCTTGCATCTCAGGCTATTTTGGTCGGCGACCAAGTAGTTCACAGGAGTTTTTGAGCCTGATCCTAAATACATTTGCCAAGTGTGATAAATCGTCGAAAACTGGCAAACAACTCAAATCTAGCAATTAGGACATCATCGGCATACCTGGGAACCTTCGAGCTGACTCTGAGACTCTTAAAATATTAACCCTTTAATTGACCCTCATGAAGATGTAGCCACTCGTCAAATGTGTTACCCAAACGGCTTGAATGCCGGTGCTCCTGGAAACCTAGACTTGTCGTTATTTAAAGATACACTTAGCTGAGTCACCTGCATTCAAGCAGGCATATCAACCATAACATACTGGGAGCAAAAACACCAACTGGGAGTCTTATATCTGATCACCGCGGGGGAGAATAGGAAGGAGTCAGCCCTGGAATCTGCCCTTTCACCGCGAGACCCTGAGACCTATGCAAAAACCCTTAGACTCAGAAGTAAAGCCTAAGAGTTCCTGGGTATGATCATCAGGTATGAAGTGATCCTCAAGGTGTCTAGAAAATTCACAATGGAACGTTTTTTAGGGTCTTCACCAAATAATCGGAATAAGATGAAAAAAAAACACCGCTTGGCACGAAATAGAAGTATAATTAAAAAGAATGCTAAAGAATGTGCTCAGTTCCGAGAAGAGAAACATGTTTTGGAATCCTCCAGAACCTACTGAATAAATGGTGTCATTCAAGACAAATTGAGAGGATAGATGAAAATCAGTCAGCCAAGAAACTTAAAATAAGTTCAATAACGTGAAACAAGTGGAAAGAATTCAAAGAAATATCTCTGATTATAAGGGATACCAGGGCTGTGAAATGGGGGTCTGGGGGCAGGGATGGAGGTCCTTCCCCGCACTGACGTCATATCTTCTTCTGGAAGAAGAAAGGAGGTGCAGGACAGTGCCTGAAAATCAAGACTATCCCATGCAAAATGGGACACTTGGGAGGTGTGCTGTCAGGTGTGATGTCAATGATGGACAATGAACCAAAATCATTCTGGTTTATCTAAAATAAAGAAAAAAAATTACTCCAGAATCTAATAATCTTCCATTAAAAATGTTGATTATCCTAACTCTCGCTTCCCCTCATTTTCATTATATATATATTTTCTTTGCCCCCCCCAACGCCTTTTATTTTCCCCCCTTAATGCGTTTTTTGAGTAAAAGCTTAAAACGGCCTGGACCGCTTACTGATCTCTCTGGCTGATTCCCCCCCGTCGAAGTTTACAGACTTGAAATAAGAATGATCGCAAATTAAAAGCAAATGTATAAATTTCCTAAATTAGCCTGGATTTCAGAGTTGAGGCGCGAATCCAGATCATGGAGACTCATCGTTCATCCACTTATGACTGATATATTCTGCAGGGATTTTTATTCATCATCCAAATTTGACTTAAATTCATATTACAGAGAGTTTTTAATCATAAATCATTTTTTTTTTGATGGGGTAAAACTAAATGAGTTTCAAAATTAGAAAAAAAAACCCATCCATCGGTATCAGAAAAATGGCGGGAATATCTGAGGTAAAAATAGAAATTTAAGAACCCATTTTTCTCTTTCCAGTCACTTGTGTGAAATGCCTATAGGCTTACGGATGCCTATGGACACCTCTCATCCCACGAGGCGTGAACAAGGTCTTCCTCCAGGCTCTGCAGCTTCACGTTACGTTTTGAAGTCAATCAGAAGATGGGCGAGCGAACAGTTGGAACGATGACATCTATGGAACAACAATGGAACGACAATGAAGAGGACACTAGCCTCCTCGGACTCATCCAAACGACCTACCTGCCTAGTAGGCACTGTGCCCTCACATAACATAGGGGCCCTTTAACCCTGTGCCTATTCCATGGGTCAGATATCCTGTCTCCTTGACCCTATAGCGTATTTCCGTAAATATCTCTGTGCTCAACTTGCCATTGACCAACTTCTCATCTGTGGATCCACCATGCATTGACGTGAGACTCGCGCTGACCACGATCATCTACAAACTCCCAAACCCAATCTACGTCTCGTTTTTCAGTTCAAGTATCTATGGCTTCTCATCGGAAGCTCCTCAAACCCAAGGCCAAGCAGCTGTGTAGGCCTAAGGTCAACTTTTGGGGGGAAAACTGGGCTGTCGTAGTTGAAGACCCTCATTTTGTACTCAGGCTACCAGGTGTCACCTCCTAGACTAGTCATTCTTAAAAAAAGTTCTGGTTGTTAAAATGGTTATTTATAAAAAAAAAAAGTTACTGTTTAAGGTAATGATAAATCATTAAAAGTGAAAAAAAAATAAATACCCAGTGATGCCGTAGACACTACCGACCCGCATTAGTAAAATCAGATGTGTAGATGTTCGACATATTTTCGTGAAGGAAGACTAATTTGTCTTATTATTTATTTAGGGTTTTTCCTGCCAACGAAAACAAGACGGTGGGGAGGGATCGTGAAAGACGGACGGACGGTTGACGGATCTTCGAAAAATTCCAAGGAAAAATAAAAACCGAACAGAAATAATATCTACTGACATGTAGCCAGCCGACAGACAGCTCCTGTTAATCGGGGTGAAAAAATAAGAATAAAATAAAATAAAAATGGCGCTGTGTTATTTGATTATTCCATTGTGCTGAAATAGGCAGACATAACAAAACACTACGGCTCCTGAACGATACAATGCCGGCCAAAATAAATGGGGGGGGGTGTAAAAAGTGAAATGGAACTTTTAATACCTAATTTATTTCCCATACGATATGTCTCGTTGAGCCATAGTTGGAGTGCCCCCATTGCCCATGATATGTTTGAGGGCGACGGAGGTCGTTGGTCCAGACACAGCTGGGCTTCTCGGGGGAAACCTAATCCCGCTCCTCCATCACAGCGTGTTCTTTCCTGCCGCGTCGGGCCGTCACATCACTCTCAGCGCGGTTCCCTTAAGTAATAATTGTGTTTGAAGTAAATACTCTCTTTTGTTTCACCCCGAAAGCTTTTAACGTGGTTCGAACCAAGTGCTTACATGACGTTGAGTCCTTGACAGTTTGAATTGTGTGACACGGCCCCCGGGCAGCCCCCGTGTTGACTCTGGATACCGTATACATGAGATGTGACATTACGAGCGTGCGCTTTGGCTGGCTTAGAAACGCGGCTATTAGACCCGGGCTCCGAGCAAACAATACGCCGCTGAGCAAACAGCGCTTTTAAAGTCGCCGTGCCTCTAAGACAACATCTGCCTCCCCTGCTTTGGTTCCAAGAGCCGAGCCAACGTGTTTTGTAAATACCCCGAGGAAGCAGGATCCCCGGGGAGGAGAGTATTCAAGGTCAATCTCTTAGAAACATAGAACCTGCTGGCAGATCGGCCCCATTCGGCCCCCATCAAGTCTGCTGTAAAGACTCAAACCTTAATCAGTCGTTGGTCTCGTCTTAGATTCAGGAGCCGTCTGTCTATCCCATGCATGTTTAATACCCTCACTGTATTACCCTCTACCACCTCTGCTGGGAGGCTGTTCCACTTATCTACCACCCTCTCAGTAAAGGGAAACCTCCTTCCATTCCATCTCAGAATCTAGTGTTAAATTCCGGTCTCTTGTTGTAACTTTTCTCCTCCTTTGAAATAAACTTTCCTCCTGTCCTTTATCCCTTTACGGATTTAAATGTCTCTCCTATCCTCCCTCTCTCTCTTCTCTCCCCCCAGGACAGACATCTTGAGATCTCTTAGACTTCACTGCTAGTTTTTATCCGTTCCCCATTTTTGTCGTCCTTCTCAGAATGTCAGTATCCTTCTGGAGATGGAGTCTCTACAACCGTCCCCACGACTTATAATATATACCGAAGAATCGTGCGTTAACCGCATAGAACACGACGAGCGTAACCTTCATATCTGGCTTTAACACATATGAACCTTGAGGGGAAAACTGCTGCCATGGCAACCCATCATTTCATCCTACTGGCGTAAGTAACATGGTTATAGAGGAGATAAAGGTAACTTTTCACATAAATATTTCTGGCCAGCATTTGGTTATTCAGTTTAACACGGAAAAGATTTCTAATGATGTGTTTACTTTTCACTACAGAGGATGTGGACCAGTAGCGTTCCTAGCGGGGGGCGGGGGGGGGGGCG
>VKOC01037415.1:0-15532 GCA_009364415.1 Spea multiplicata | reverse complement strand
ACTCTGCCTCCAGAAATGCCTTATGCCCCCATTTAACACTCCCCCTCCCTCCTCCAAACTTACCGGAGCTTCTGAGTCCCCGGTGCGAAGTCCGGGCAGCGTGTAGTTGTCGCATAGACAACTTCCGCTGCAGCCGGAGGTGCGGTTAGCAGCGGGGGTTGTCTGTGTCCATCACACAGACCTTCCCCGGCTGTTAGAGTTCCCCGTGATCTCTGACAGCCGGGGAAGGTCTGCAGATGGACGCAGACAACACCCCACTGATAGCTGCACCTCCTCCCGGCTGCAGGGGAAGTTGTCTACGCAAATCGTGTAGAGCTCTACACACTGCCCGGACTAAGCACCGGGGACTCAGAAGTACCAGTAAGTTTTGGGGGGGGAGACAGGAGGATCCAGGTCCCCTGCATCGCTGCGGGGGATCTGGATCTTAGGCGTCTCATAGTCAAACCTAGTTGAGGTCTGATTATAAGACAACCCCGATTATAAGACGAGGGGTATTTTTCAGAGCATTTGCTCTGGAAAAAACCTCGTCTTATAATCGAGCAAATACGGTAAATGTGCAGTAATACTGCAGTAAAAGTGCAGTATTGCAGTTTTTTCATGTCCAAAAAACTGCAGTACTACTTCAGAAAAAACTGCAGTAATTTTTCGTAAGGGCTCGTTTGAGCTCCTGGATTTTGACATTGGCTTGCTACCAAGATCATTCTGATTGTCTCCTGCTCCATGACCTCGGCTTGTTAACCTTTTGTCATCCTGTGCTGCATGTCCTTGTTCTTCTGGACTGATTGATAGCTGACTATTGATCTAGACTGCTTGCTTTTGGATGTCTAAACATCTAACATTTTTAACAATACTTTTATTTCTTTATTACAGACAGCGATAATTGCCACAAGTGTGCAGAGAGTGAATGGCCAGATAAGAAAAAAGTGAAGTGTATTCCAAAAACATACGACTTTCTGTCTTATACAGAGGATTTTATGGCTCTGGTTTTTTCATTAGTAACTATGTTATTTTCAGCTATAACCATCCTTGTATTAAGGATGTTTATTTTATACCGGGACACCCCCATTGTTAGAGCCAATAACCGGACCCTCAGCTTCCTCCTCCTGGTCTCCATCTTGCTGAGCTTCCTCTGTGTGTTTCTGTTCCTCGGTCGTCCTGTGGATATAACCTGCTTTCTGCGCCAAACCTCTTTTGGAGTCATCTTCTCAGTAGCTGTTTCTTCAGTGTTGGCCAAGACTATCATGGTTTGTATCGCTTTCAAAGCCACTAAACCTGGCAGCTCCTGGAGAAAATGGGTTGGGGTCAAAGTGTCAAATTCTGTTGTCTTTATTTGTTCCTCTGTCCAAGTTCTAATTAATATTATTTGGTTGTCCATTTCTCCTCCGTATCAAGAGTTTGACATGCAATCTTATCCTGGAAAGATCATTATTCAGTGTAATGAAGGCTCGGTTGTTTTCTTCTACTGTGTCCTGGGTTATATGGGGCTTCTGGCAGCTGTTAGTTTTATTATAGCTTTTTTAGCCAGGACATTACCGGACAGTTTTAATGAGGCCAAGTACATCAGCTTCAGCATGCTGGTGTTCTGCAGTGTTTGGATCGCGATGATCCCGGCCTATCTGAGCACCAAAAGCAAATACATGGTGGCCGTAGAGATTTTTGCCATATTGGCCTCAAGTGCTGGGATACTGGGCTGTATGTTCTTTCCCAGATGCTATTTTTTGTTATTTAAACCTGAGCTAAATAGTAGAAGATATTTGCTAGAGAAAATTAAATCATAATTTTTATATGTATGCCCTGAACTAAAACACTTGTATCTGCTCATAGTTATTATCTGTAACACCCATAATAGGACAGTTTCCAACTATATTCCTCAACCAAGCCATAACAAGATGTGGATTATAAAGAGTGAGGAATTTCTCAAAGTTTCATTCCTCGAGTCAACATTTTTTTGAACAGAGATTGTTCAGTAAGTTTTGTATGTAAACTTTCCTTAGTCAAAAAATAAATTCCATTTGTATGTTACACTCGGCTTGATGAGCTTTACTTACTGGCTATTTCAGTGATTAGCGGTCTGGTGGTCAGCGAACAGGGTCTGCTTCTGGTGAGGTGCAGTATTTTGCCGATATGCCAACGTTATTGGCATTCTTGAATATTTTGTACATCATGTTCGATGTTTCCTTAAAACAAGAAAAAGACATGGGAGGAAAATGTATAAAAATGATTTGCCATGATACCATTACCAGGCTGTCCCTGAAAAATTCAAATCACCTTGAAATGAAGAACGAGAATATCATTGCTGTGTCATTAGACTCACCTGGGGTAAGTCACAAGTGCTCACTTAGCTTCAATTAAGCAATGGTAAAAGTAAAAGAACTGTCTTAGAGACTCAAAAACACTATCGTCACCAAACACAAGACTTCCAAAAAAAGTACAAAGCCTGTAGAATCCACGTTTCAATAGCTTGCATTGTTTTTAAGATGTTTGCTGCTCATAGAACTGTCAATAAACTTCCGATCACAGATGTCTTTGGATATTGGTGCAAACTGTTGAAAAGTTAGCTTAAGGTTGACCTGGAGGAATCTAGAGAAAGGGTTTTTAACCCATGCAATATGCTATGCACCAAAACAAAGAAGTGTTTTATGGGAAAAGACCCAGGAGGACCCCACTCCTGAAAGCACAACATAAAAAGACACAAATCGTACCTAGTGAAACCATGTTGGTATAGCCTGACACAGAATTGAAATTGATTTTTTTCCCTTTCCACAATTAAGGTACAACAACCAAATTGATGTGGGTAGGGAATAGTCCACGGCTTTAAATATTCCCCTTTGACCAGCGGAACATAATACCACATGATACAAACATAGCCGAAACGACCCGCCAGCTAACAAACCTGGCAAGATAGTGGGCTACGCTACCACGGACGGCAGAGGCATAATCCATCCAAAGCCGTCTTCAGGACATGCCTCCCCAAGCCCTTAGGAGAAACACCAGCGTCACAAATCTCAAAAGCGCTGGCCAAGGAGGAAAAAAACTGCTGCTGTGATAATAAAAACAGAAAGAAAAACAACAACCTGACTCCATTCCATTTGACCCAAAAAGGGTGTAGGGAGAGTGGAAAAGTCTGAACTGTACCAGAAGTGGAAGGGGTAAAGAGCATAAGAGCGTTCCTTTTAACCCCCTGAAGTCTGCAACAATTTTGCAAGGCTCCCCAATGAGGAAGGGGATGCTAGCAAGTCCCTCAGGCCTAGGCCACCAGTCATATCCCCTTTCCTCACAGGTCCAGAAGGGCCCTTTCAGGGGTAAATGTTCTATGAATAGATAAAAACAAACTAGAAAGCTTTGGGAAAGCAGACAGGCATTATGTTTACAGTGTATGAGATAAAGAACACTTTTCATACTCTCCTTCAAGCAGGAAGCATGCCCTTCCGATTGAAATGACGGAGTCAGATTGGGAATTTCAGGTTTCCTTCTACCTCCATCCCTTGTCCTGTGAGATGGAAAGGGTAAAGCTACCAAAAATTGATATGTAGGAAGGTAGTGGAGATGAGTTCTATCTGGTACTTACCAGTAGCCTCTTTGAGTCATAAAACAAGATTCCCTGAAATAAACTTCACGAAAATAAAGAGACTGAATGCCAACTTCAGTTTTTATGACGCAATATATTTAAGTAGGGCAGTGTGAAAGGTTTTTGCTGAAATCTAGATAGGCTTTATCTAGTGTTGTCCCCTACTATTATTTTAGTTACCCTAGTAAATTCAAGGTTTTTCTGATCTTGCAATCAGATAAAAACCCCAGCTTCTGGTATAAGGCTTACTCTCTGGGAAAGCACTTTTGCAATTACCAACTTTGTACCTTCTGGATCTACTCCTGTTAAACTATTATGTTAAATAATTAAGTTACATCAGCACGCTCTTAAGCTCTTTTAATAAGTATGTGTGTATCCCATTGAGACCCATTGATTTATCTATTCTTACTTATGTCTACATTTAAAGTGCATTTTTCAAATTGTACCTTGTATCCTCAGGGAGTGAAACATAGAAGTAAGAAATTTGGGACAGATCACACCCATTTGGCCAATCTAATCTGCCCATTATTCCTAATGTAAGGACTCAAATCATAATTAGCCCACAGGCACACTGGAGCACCAGAGCAAGGGTTAAACAGCAACATGGGTAACCACAAATAAAGTCGAGATCCAAGTAAGAGTCATGAATCGAGGAGGGAACCCGGGGTAAAAGGACAGGCAGCAAAAAAATCCAGGGTCAGGAAAGGTCAGGATCGGGCAGGTAAGAGTTAACAGATAAACTTCAGGAACAAGGGGGACAAGAACGTCAAGTTGCTTTCTGAGACTCCAAACAACTGAGCACCTTGAGATATACAGGGTTTGTATGTCTTATTAAGTTGATCAATACCTGTTTCCATGTGTTGCTTATTTGATCTATACCCACCAGTGCTGAGTTTACATGTGATTTCCAGTTGATCTTTACCTGCAATGCTGGGTTTGTTAATGTTTTGACCTATGCCTGCTATGCTATGTTTCCATAGATTATTGTAAGCTCGTTTGAGCAGGGCCCACCTCACCTGTTGTTTCTGTAAGTCAATTTGTTATGCTACATACCACTTGTCTACCCATTGCACAGCGCTATGGAATTTGATGGCGCTATATAAAATAATAAATAATAATAATATTTATGTTTACCTGCAAATACAGGGTTTGTATGTCTTATTCAGTTGATCTATACATGTATTTATGTATTGTTTATTTGAGCTATATATATGGTCGAGAGGCCCTCTCAATGTCATGGTAGGGTCAGAAGGAGGGAAGACTGCACTGACTCTCACAGTCTTCCCCTAATCTACGGTCAGTGTGGCAAATATTTCATGTGGTGCGGGAGCAGAGAGAGTGATTGCATGCTAGGGAGCTAGGAAGTGGGGCCCAAGGAAATGCTTGCGCAGGTGTCTAATTTTCTCAATATACTATATATTGTCAGCAGGGGCTGATATTAAGATATATATATATTGGCAGCAAGGTCTAATAATATATATCGACAGCAGGAGCTAATAGGTCACCCTACTCCCTTAGGCCTACACAGCTGTTACCCTGTCACGCTGATGTTACAGACATTAATAAAGAGTTACACGGCCCTCTCTGAGGATTGCAGTAATGTTGCTTTAAATGCATGGGTTACCTTAAAGGGCCCCAAACACATCTATGCACCAAATGGCACCCATAAGCCATTATGGTGAAGCCTAACCGTGGGCCTGCAGGTGGTTTGAGAGGGTGCTGGACCTCGTTAGACAGATTTTCATGTGTTTAGTCAGTCACAGTATTACCTGCATCACCTGCCATTTATTCTTTTATATATGTTAATTCTGTGTTACTGTTATTGCTGCGTGTTGTATTCATTTATTATGTTCCTGATGCTGTGGGCCCCAACTCCACTATAGCAGAGCCTCGGGGTCCCTGCGTAACTGAGGGTGAAGGACTGATGTGAAGCCGTCAGACATTTTGAAATCAGTGGTAAAGCCAGCAGACGCCTTGTGTTTCTGATTAGCATTAGGTTATATGTTGTCACATATATATCGCCCTACAAAATTATATAATATTATTGAATTCGCCGTATTGGCTCTCGTTGTTCTCTGTATATTATTTGCTCAGCTTTGTGTAATTGTACAATACACAATTATATTTGTTAGCTCTGTGTCAGTAACGTAAGGATGTTCCCAAATAGACCCAACATCCATACCCTGGATGCTCAGCTGGGTGGAGGCTCTGCCGTGGCCATGTACACCGGTAGCGGGAGTTAAATATAGAGATAAGTCAGTATATTTTTTTTTTCCAGATTCCGTCTACACTTTGAAATTAGTTCTTGGGAGTTTTTGTTATTTTACAGAATCATTTTATCAAAATGATTTACCTATTAAAGCTTATCTGTCCAATAAATATAATCATATGGGTGAATGTTTACCATTTAAATTGCTCTTGTGGCAAGGTTTTACTTTGTCCGGGTACCGTAACCATGAGAGGCTGGGAATGTGGGGCATTCTGTATCTAGGAGGAGAGTGCTTCTCTGTAGACAGGGTAAATTGGGCAAATATCTGTTTTACATTTGTACTCTCCTCCTCGTTTCATAATATTTCCATAATTGTCTTACACCTAGGTCATCACCATGATCATCCAATTGTGAATCAGTCTTTCTCAACAAAGGGTCAATCCTTTTCTGTAAAAACCCATCATTTTCTCATTGCTGACACACAATTTCCTTATTCCATACTTAGGAGAGTCTCTCTGTGCAGCCCTCTCATTCTTAGATGAAGAACCCAGTACGATGTATTTAAGTACAAAAAGTGAGAACACTCACATGTGGCAGTTATTGATTGACTTGGGGGACTCTGACACTCCATGCTATGTCCCTCAAACGGGCACCAAATCGGACCTTAAGCACCGATTTCAAAGACTTTATAAAAAACAGTTCAACTCCTAGATAGATTTTATATACTTCTTTCTGTAGGCAAATTGTCATATTTACTTCAGATGGAGGTTTTCAAGATACCACACGTTTCTCCTTACAGGTCTAGTTCTCCAAAAACTAAACTAAATACTTTCAACATATTTTTCTTTGCTTCGAAACACACATCAAACATTTAAGTCTAGTAAAAAATCTTAGCTTGCTAACTATTTCCTTTCCTAATTCCTTGCTAACTACAAAAAAAACATATGTTCACATCCTATGAATCTAGAATGCTCTTATATATGGTCTTGTAGATTTCCTTTATGTACCTAAACCGGTAAGATGCCTGATATAACAGGGGTCCTTGCCTTTTAAACCTTTCTGTGACATTTCTGTGGTGTTTGTGTTTAGCTGTAATTTTCTTCTTTCTTATTTATTGTACCCACACAATTTATATATTGTTTTATCAAGTAAAAAAGTACCATAATTTTGATCATATCATATAACTTTCTGTTAAAACGTTCATAAAATCTGGTAAAACTTATTTGAAAAATGTGTTACCCACCTACTAAAGCTAATGAAAAAAAGATAGCAAATAGATTTTGATGTGTGTCCTCAGTTTAGAAAAAGCCAATGTTTTGGGGGTTTTCGCAAGTTAAAGAGCATATACGTATATAATATAAGTAGTGTATTGTTATTTCAACCCTCTTTTTTAAATCTGGTAATCCTGCCCCCATGCCCTATTTGGGACATTTTTAATGTTGGCCAATTCAACTTACCCCATCAAACCATTTATTTTTTGAAAATTAGACACAGGGTATTTCAAATGCTGGTATTTTAACACTTTTCATGCACTAATGCTACAACAAGCCTTTGTCAAAGTTTGTGGTCGGTTTTTTTTTGTACTTCAGGTATACATTTACAGCTTTTGGTATATGTCACTACCAAACAAAACACCAATATGTATTCAGCAACATCTCATGCGTACAGTGATACCATCCATGCATAGGTCTATTGGGTTGTTTTGGGGCTAAAAGGTCACTTCTGTGACTTGCACAATTCTGTTTTTCAACATGGAATTTTGGCATCTGTCATCCTATGTCCTATTTGGGACATCTTTTGAAGCTGGTCAATTAACCCCATCAAATCGTATATTTTGAAAACTAGACATCCCAATGTATTTCAAATGGTAGCATTTTAACAGTTTCTGTGCCAGGATTTGGGGAATATATGGCACCATTTTTAAAACTGAACTTTTTGGGATTTTTTTTACATTGTTTTAATATGTTTTCTTGGAACTGGATGCATCATTGTTACAGAAGTGGTAGCTCATCATCTCTTCACACTCCACTAGTTATCAGTCATTCTACCAGTAATCACCATTCTACTAGTAATCCATGTTACCCCATGCAGTCAGCCTGCTTACACCCATGTTATTAGATGTTTGAGGCAGTGAACTATTTAAAGCTGTTCTGAAAAGATACATTGCTGATGCTAAGTAAGCCATTAACACCCTCGATTTGTTTTTGCATTTCAACATGTTGTATGAATCCGAATTTGTCTGACTAGCGTCCCACCCCACCCCACCCTGTTCCTTTCCAAAGAGGAAATGGAGAGATGTCAAGATTGTAAACTTGCAAGCTGAGCCTCTCCACCTAATGTATCGGTTTGTCTTAGTCTGTCAATTCTCCTCCTGTCATACCTCTTGAATACATGTATTGTACTAAGCACTGCGTAAATTGTTGGCGCTATATAAATATGAGATAATAATAATAATGTGTATCTCATACAATTATTGTGAACATTTTTGGAGAAGTGCCACTTTCTGAAGAGAGTTTTTGTTCAGATTCTCGAGTAAGAAAATTGATATATTCCTGACATGAACAGCCTCACTTAGATTTGTTTTTGCATTTTTACATGTTGGTTGAACCCAAATTTGAACATTCCTGTCCTATGTTCCAGATTTCCTAATTTTTATGTGATAAATGCCCGAGCATATTGTGGCCAATAGTGTTACCAGTCAGCTAAATATTACCTACTGTAGAATTTCTTTTACCAAATGATTATAAGAATATCTGTATCTGAAGTTAAAAGAAAACCTCAGAGACCCAACAATTAAAACATCGTTTATTTACGCTTGCACTGGGAATTATGTAGCTTGTGTACGGAATAAACCTTAACGAATACATCTAGATCTTGGAGTATTTATAAAAGCCACAGCTGCCCGGTTTAATATAGAATCGGCTGAACGCTGATATATTGTGAACCTGCAGAGCGGCCGCGGATTATACACACAGAGAACGGCGCCGGCTGTGATGAAGCAGCGTCTGTCCAGAGCTATTCCTCCGGAGTCTGCAGCTATTTTCTTTCTGGTTATTTTGTGGCTGGTGCCTGGAACATCCGAAACTCGGAAATCACAACCCGCATGTCAACTCAAGATGAAAGAAACTGCTTTTGAGTATGAATATTACCAGGATGGCGATATTATCATCGGTGGGCTGTTTACTGTGAATACTGGAATAAAAAAAATGTATGATAACAATGATATTAAAGAGTATTCTTTATGTTCATAGTAAGTGTATATTTTCTATAAATTACGTGTTGTGATGTCATGATTTAGAAGTGGTTTACTTGTGATTAGTTATCATTTATCACACATTTTCTTCTGGTTGCTGTAACCAATACACAGAGCACTTCATCATTTTGGAAAACATCTTTTAATATTTACATAATATTACATAATATTTCTATTCAGAGACAGATTTAAGTAAGATTACAGAAAAGGGGATAACATTTGAGGGACTCTCCTAATCAAGTATAACTTATTTTAAAAAGCAGACATTTTTATTTTGTTTTAACCAGTACTGTTAGGGCCTTGGATACTGTATATCCTTACCTTGAAATTAGGTATTTTAATGATTTTAGTTGAGGTGCCTGCACTCAGGCTAGGATATCCATAAATGGGGACCTGTTGGCAGCCCTTGATGGCACAGATTTAAACTCTAGAGCGTTGCATAATTTCCATACACTATTAAACTGTATAAAAATGACTTACAAATGATCTGAAGTTCAGACACATGGCGGAGCCCCTGCTGCCCTCTCCCAGCTCCCGGACCATCACAGGTACAGCCTGCCGGGAGATGCTGGAGATGCCTTTCCTCACCCTGCTGCTTCTACAAAGCCCTTATTAAATGTTTGTTATTTTAACAAAATAAATTATTCAGCTTTGTTATTAAGCAATCCATTTCCACATAAAACTGATTAATTAATATAAGTTTTCTGTCTCTTCCCACAGTTTGAATGATAAAGAATACGGAACCCTCCTGACCTTTTTCTTTGCTGTCGATGAGATAAATCGGAACCCAGATATTTTGCCCAATGTCACCCTGGGCTATCATGTATTTGATTCATGTGGAGATACCCAGAAATCTGTAAAGAATGTCCTGCGGATATTATCTGGCAGAAGGAGAGAAGCTCCGAATTATTCCTGCCAGAAGAAGAGTAAAATAGCTGGATTTCTAGGAGATCGTTACTCTGCCACGAGCATTGCAGCGGCACAGGTTCTCGGTCTATATGGATACACGCAGGTAAGTGGCACACACACTATATGGACAAAAGTATTGGGACACCCGACTATTACACCAACAGAAACATTTTGGACGTTGTATTCTAAATACATAACCATTAGTATGTAGTTGGTCCCCTCTTTGCAGCTATAACAACTGGCACTCTTCTGGGAAGGCTTTCCACAAGATTTTGGGGGGTTTCTTTGGGAATTTTTGCCCGTTCATCCAGTAGAAAATTTGTGAGGTCAGACACTGATGTTGGACAAGAAGGCCTGGCTTGCAAAGTCCAATCCAGTTCAATCCAAGGGTGTTCAATGGGGTTGAGGTCAGGGCTCTGTGCAGCTGAAGTTCTTCCACACCAAACATGTCTTTATGGACCTTGCTTTGCGTACTGAGGCGCAGTCATGCTGGAATAGAAAAGGGCATTCCCCAAACTGTTCTCACAAAGTTGGAAGCATAACATTGTCTGAAATGTCTTGGTGCTGGAGCATTAACCCCTTCAGGACCGGGATTTTGATACTAAGGTGGCTCTTTAGGACCGGAGCCGTTTTTGTGTTTTTGATATGTCTTTCTTCAACTGTAATTTCTCTCTTATCAATTAGTGCACTCACACAAATCATATATTGTTTTTTTCAGCACAAGTAGGGCTTTCCTATTGAAAATAATAATTATAATATAAACCATATTAAGTATGAAAATATCTAAAAATGTGGGGGAAATTAAGAAAAAAAGTAAATATTTTCACAGTTTCACCTATAAAAACCTAATATAACCAGTGCAAATGGGAAAAAAAACTTCAAAGGTGTATTTGTCCTGTTTTTGGAAACACCTCATATGCCTGGTATTTTCATTTATTTTGGCACTTGCAGGGTTAAATATGAATGACACGCATTGCTGTTTCTAAACAAGATTTTTTTAAAATGTGGTATCCTGGGAGTTGCGCCCCTATAGGGCCAGAAAAAGAAAAACTGCCCAACAAAAGTATATATTTTTTGAAATATGACATCCCAAAGTATTTTACTTGGGGCATTTTAACACTTAACCTTCAGGACTGCTCAAATGACTTGTGGGGGCTCATTTTTGCTGTTGCTGGTCTGCCTGACCACCAGCAGCAGAGCCCCATACAAAATGGGTAGTAACCCCTGAAATGCCGTGATCTCATGGAGCGATCAGCAACAGCAACATGGGGGCATTTTTTTGAGATGAGGTACCTGGTACGTCCCGGTCTGGTGGTGACATCTGATCAGGAAGTACCAGGTACGTCCCGGTCCGGAAGGGGTTAAGGTTCTCATTCATTGAAAGTAAGAGGCCAAAACGCTGATTTCAATAATTAGGAGGTGTGTACCAATACTCTTGTCTATATAGTGGTGCACAAAGCAAGGTCCATAAAGACTTGGTTGGATGAGGTATTTATATTGAACCGCAGCTGTCATTTTATAACATAATTAAATAGTTAAAGTTTGGCTTATTCCACCCAAAATGTTTATCCTGTTGCAGACCTTTGTATTGAGGGCAAAAAAGACATACCTGCTGTAATAACACAATAACATAACCCTTCAGTAACAATTCAACATTAACCACAACCTTCTATCTCTTGCCACTCAACTATAGTGTTATCCATTATACTAGTCTAACATCCAAACACATTATATATCTCAACAATCCCTTATTTTAGCAGATTTCATTTAATTTCACCCGCTATTCACATAAAATCTATTGGTCTGTAGTTGGCTGCTTTGCTACTGTCTTTTGTGAAACAGTACTACCATTTTCATTAGTTATTAATGAGTTGACTATTGATATTAATTGAAATGTATTGAAGAATGAATTATTGATATTTATTTACTGTTTATCTGCACTAAGCGAAATAAACAGGTTGACTTGTCATATTTATTGGCATAAATTTGAAAACTATCACATTGATTGATGTAGTCTAAAGGGTTAAAAAAACACACTCGTATATCGTTTTGTATTGATTGTAACACATTTTTTAAATTTTAAATCAACTTGATTGGTTAAGCTTAAGTATTTAAAGGGTGTTACTTTACCCACAAGTCAGACAGCTTTGGAGTAAGCAGGTAGGTGCAAAACGCATCAAGCATGAGGTCTGATCCTGCAGAAGCATTTTGTCTCTGTTGCTGTCTAAGGATACGAATAAAGTTTTTCCTGTTTAATTTTACTTTGCATTCATTTCTGTTTCTCCTGGATTTGCACCTGCTCATTTGATTTGTTGAATTTCAAAGCCACAAAACTATGCTAGACCCCCCCCCCCAAATCCGAAATTTCCCTCACATTTTCACTCTCTCATTCACTCTCTCATATGTTCTCTAAATGTTTCCCTACCCTCTCTGCCGACTGCTTTCACTTCTGCATCATCAGAAGACCAAATGGGGCTAAAAAACAAACTGAAAATTTTGTCCCAATAGTTTTTGGCCCATTTGCAGATACCTACTGGCTACATTTATTCATTGACCATTGAATATATGACCAATACATGCACCTTAATGCAGCCCCTGCATTCATTTCCACTGCTGTTATTATTGACATGTATAGATCTTCATGCTAAAGTATATTTCCAGGATCTTCATCAGCCCATAGAAGTATATCTCCGCTATGACAATTACCTCAGCCCACTGCTTCAAAAACTGCATCGCATATGGATCTATACATGTAAATACGTTATATGAAATGTATTTTTTAAGTGTGTCTGGATTTAGTAAGATGTCTTTTGTAAAGAGCCACCTCTGTCCGCACCCCAAACACTATTGATTTTTGGTCTGCACCTTTGCCCTCCTCCTTTAACCCCTTTCTTATTTACTGTACCCACACAAGTTATATATTTTTTCACGACAAGAAGGTCTTTCTTTAAGTACCTGTCAGGCCCCATGCAGGCTGCGGAGCTGCTTATCTCTGGTTTTACCTTTTTCCACTACAGTTCCCCTGTCTCGCTACAGAACAATTCAATTGGAAAACAAACTGAAATCTTTGAGGGGAAAAAAACAAAAAAAACCCCACAATAACCTGGTTGTGCAGACCCTTAAACTAATACTTTGTTGAAGCACCTTTTTGATTTTATTACAGCAATCAGTCTTTTTGGGTAGGAGTCTATTAGCATGGCACAACTTGACGTGGCAATATATGCCCAATATATGCGATGACATCTCCTGTGCGCAGCCCTCTTCAGATCACCCCACAGATGTTCAATGGATGAACATGGATGTGTGCTTTGGGTCATTGTTGTGCTGAAAGGTGAACATCCTCTTTATCTTGAGCTTCCTAACGAACACCTGAAGGTTTTGTGCCAAAATTGCCTGGTATTTGGAACTATTCATAATTCCCTCCACCCTGACTAAGGCCCCGGGTTCCAGCGGAAGACAGCCCCAAAGCATGGTGCTGCCCCCACCATGCTTCACTGTGGGCATGGTGTTCTTTGGGTGATGTGCAGTGTTGTTTTTGCGCCAAACATACCTTTTTTGAATTATGGCCAACAAGTTCAACCTTGGTTTCATCACACCATAACACATTTTCCCACAGGCTTTTGGGGGACTTGATGTTTGTTTTTGCAAACTTCACCCGGGCTTGGATTAGCCCATTCATATAGAGAATATGGGAGATTGTTGTCACATGGCGCACACAGCCAGTACTTGCCAGAAATTAATTTAGTTCCTTTAATGTTGCAGTAGACCTCTTGTAAGCCTCCCTGACCAGTTTTCTTCTCATCTTTTCATCAATTTTGGAGGGACGGCCAGTTCTTGGTAATGTCTCTGTTGTGCCATATTTTCTCCGCTTGATGATGACTGTCTTCACTGTGTTCCATGGTAAAAACACACACTCAAATTTTGAAGAATATGTAAGTTTGTGAGGGCATGCGACCCTAGCAAAGTCTGGTCAGTAAACCAGTTAACCCCTAACCCGTAACTCAACCGACCATGCAACTTTCCAGTGCATAGACCCAAGAGCCTTGTTCATTAAGCTCTACCCTCATTCATTCTTAATATTAAGACATGTTATACAACATGTTTTGTATCTATTCCTTTCTTACTTAAGACATAGCAGTGATAACACAAATTATTAAGTGATATACACTTACTATGATTTCTAATAATGTGATATACTTTTCAAAAGAAACATAAGCATATACTTTGATTATATGTTCTTTTCTAGATCAGCTATGGAGCCACTGACTCGCTGCTCAGTGACAGAATTCTTTATCCATACTTTTTCCGTACAACACAAAATGATCTGACTCATTATGAAGCCATTCTGAAGCTGCTGAAATATTTTGATTGGAATTGGGTTGGAATAATGACAACAAGAGATCAGAGTGGAGAGACGCAGCTCCGGGAGCTGAGCCAAGTGATCACCGGGCGCGGGATCTGCATTGAGTTCATCATCAAAATCTCAGACACACTGCAAGAAAATCACAAGGATCTGGATATCATTAAGAAATCATCGTCACAGGTTATAATAGCGATCGGTACATGTCATCTGAATTGTGTTTACGTCTTTCTTAACAACAAATCTGTGCAAATGCTGCAAAATATAACACTTATCTATATGTCTTCATGGTCATATGTTTTAACTTTTAGTATAAAAACAGGCATACCTTTTAGCAGCGGTTTAAGTTTTTCAGCCCCCGTTACGGAAATTCCCGGCTTGCAAACATTTATGGAAACTGTCCAGCTATCCAACGACGTGACTGATCCCCTGCAGGAAGATATTTGGCTACTAGAGTTACATTGTCTAACGTCAAATTGGCACAAAAGTGATTTTTTCCAATGTCTATATAATTTTACTGCAAATAACTGCACTGGAAAACAGAATATTATAGATCTGATTAGTTATAAAACTGATCCCATCCCTTATCTGACTTACACTGCGGTTAATGCCCTGGCACGTGCTTTACACAATATGAACCGGCGTTTCAATCGTCCTGAAAAAGATTTGCTGAATTATGAATATCAAAACAAGGTGAATATATTATTAAGTTATATGTTACATGTTATGGTTTTGGAGGAATTATGAATAGTTTGGATGCAGGGCCGGCCCTACAATGGAGCCCCAAGCGTTTTTTTTTTTTTTTTTGAAGCGGAGGAGAGAGAGAGGGGCGCCGAGTGGTTTTTCGCTTACACGCTCGGCGCCCCTCTCTCTCTCCTCCGCTTCAAAAAAAAAAAAAAAACTGGGCACTGTGGCAGAGCAGGGAGACTCGCCGCAGGCTCTTAAAGGTAAGTACCGGGGGGGGGGTAAATAATGCCGCCGCCCCCCCACGCGGCATTTTAAACTTCGCCCCAGGTGGCGTTAAGTCTTTGGCCGGCCCTGTTTGGATGAGATCTGGTGCAAAAGTTTCACAGTACCGGCTGTGTTTATAAAATGGCGAGCACAAACCGCAAAACCAAAATGAAAAAAAAGCCTCACAAACTTAAGTGTGAAAAAATTGCTTTGTCGTGAAGGGTGCAAAGAAAAAAAAACTGCTTTGTCCTTAAGGGGTTAATGTATTATAGTTTTTAAAAC
>VKOC01037408.1:0-10018 GCA_009364415.1 Spea multiplicata | reverse complement strand
CCCCACACATATGTAGCTGACACGCTAAGATTTAATAGTCCAACAGACTACTAATAGGGTATTGTGATTTTGTGCAATGACCAATTGAAACTATACTGAAGATTCTGTGCTGCAATTTGGTTTCAGAGAATAAAGAGAACACATCTTTTTGATGTTTTAGTTGGTAAGAAGTAATCTTTGCATTCCATGTTAATTAAATCTTTAGAAATAATTCAGGAATATAGAGCCACAGCAGCCTAATGAAGAAACACACTCAGGCTTTGTTTACTGGTGTCAGTCAGAGAAACATTGCAATAACTGTCAAGGTTTTGATAACGGTACATTGTGTTTTAAAGTTTTCAGCAGTAATTTATTTTTATAGTAAATGTTTTAGTTAAATTGGCTATATATATCTTTGTTATACCGTATTAGTAGCCTATTGGGCTCTTAACTCATAGAGTGCCAGCTATGCACATGGTACAAAGCTGGCCCAAAAGGGATAGCATGTGGCTCTCTGGAATCCACTCAATGACAAATAGAATATCATAATATAAATTGCAAATACAGTGATGCAATACAACTTCGATAGAGGCATTGCTCCCCATTGAACGATTTGGCCATAAAAACGTATTTCAATTGCATAGGAGATTCTAGAGTTTTGAAATGAACCCTCATGAGGGGAAGACTGTGCTCAGCTGCCTCAGAACACTCTAAGAAATAAAGATTCATGGTCAAGAATTAAGCTTGGTAAAAACCTCTGCCAAAGCAGAAAAACAGTAGACGGTAGCAATTTTTGATCGCCAATAAATAAGAAAGGTGTGGCTGCAATCAAAATAATTAGCCACCCTTTCTGGGCAGGCAGCCAACTACAATGGATTAGAGACACAATAGACATGGACACAAGTTAAGGTATCATCAGCATTGTCAGCCAACTAAAGCATCATTATTGCAAATCTGCATATGCTCTCCAAATAACATAGCAATGTATTGGTACAAACAGTTTAGAATAAGCAGCATACATATCAAATAATAAATCACTTACTGTGATAGAATGACATACCATATTGCTCGATTATAAGACGACCCCCCAAAATTAGGGGGGAAAAAACGCCTGACTATAAGACAACCCTATAGGAAAAAAAGTTTATAATTTATGTAATAATTTACACTTTGCCTCCAGAAATGACTTTTAACCCCCTATATGCCACTCTGCCACCCCTATATACCAGTGCTTTTGACTTCCTGGTGTCTGGTGGGGGCAGTGTGTGTTCTGCCAGAACTTCTATGAGCACCAGAAGGTCATGTGACGCCGGTGCTGCATCATAGAAGCTACGGCGGAAGTACAAGCAGTAGCGAGGGTTGTCTGCGTTCATCGAGCGGATGTTCGCTGGCTGGCAGAGAAGAGAATTCCCTGCAGCGCTGTGGGGAGTTCTCCTCTGGCAGCCGGGGAAGGTATGCGCGTAGACAACCTCCACTGCTGCCGGCACTCGGTGATAGACGCCTGGTGTAAGTGCCGGCAGCAGCTGAGGTTACCTCATTTGAGGTCTGATTCGAAGACGACCTCTATTATAAGTTGAGGGGTATTTTTCAGAGCATTTGCTCTGAACAGAAACCTTGTCTTATAATCTAGCAAATACGGTAATATTCCACCTTATCTAACACAAGTGCATGCAAAGTATTTCTTCCTAGACTGACTAGAAAGGGAAGGTCGGGGGGGGGGCAGCAGTTCACCCTGCTGAAAAAGCAAGATGGACCTTTTGGTGGGGGATGTCGAAGGGCAAATACAAATGCCATATTTGCAAATACGCCATGGTTTTCTGTTTAAAAAAATTAGTGCCAGGATATAATATCATAATTTTAGACCAAAAAATTCAATTGTTGTCTTTAGAATTTTTTTTTTAACTTTCTTACATATATAATATATATTTCTGGTTTTATGCCTGTACCTAAAAAATGCAAAGTGAATATGCATAAGTAGTGGGTGCTTGGTAACACATCTGCTTTAAATATACATATATAACCTCAGTTATGCACGTCAACATATGAGATGTGATATAGCCTTCAAAAAAACTACTAGACAAGTTAACATTCTACTGCATACTACTGTTTGTGTAAAAACACAATGGAAACAGAATAACACAGAAGTTAATAAAAATCAATATATTTACTTTATACATAATCCCCTACACCTGTTCAACGATGTGTATTGAAGTGCACTTGCATTAATAACTGGAGAAGAGTAAACAATACATACAAATATATAAAAAAGCAGCATATAATTTAATGCAATGCCTATAGTAATCTGTTCTTCTGTGTGTGTGTGTGTGGCTGACCTGTCGCGTACATTTATGTGCTGTTTTATTGTGCATTATTTTTAAATTTGTTTTACATTTCCTTTTTTATTATAAAATAAAACTAATATTTTGTTGAACAATTATTGATTTTTTTTTTACAAGAAAAATAGTATAATACACAATACAATAAAATACAATCTAGACATTAAAAAAGACAAGTATAATTGTAGTCTTTCACCATCTGTCACTTGATGTCTACTAAAAATATAATTTTAGTCTGTGTGTATTATATAAATTACTAAAAAAATATTCACCAAAAAGATATACCGGTATATCCCACTACATATCTTAGTAAATTAGAGCTTGGTTTCAGATGGTGGTTTGCAGAGGGTTTGGGATGTTTTAGGAAAGCTACAAGAGGGGGAAAGATATATTGATATTGGTTGCAAATGTTTTTTGCATTTTTCCCCCTTTTGTCTGTTTTTATTTAAATTATTTTTTGGATGGTCCCTTTCCTTGGAACGAGAAGGAGAACCAATGGCTTCTCTGAGCATCAATGGATGGGCACTAAAAATGTTCTGTACATTAGGACGAAAACTTAGTGGAAATAGACATTTTAATTTGCAAGTACAAATAACAATAAAGAAAAATGTTTCAAGAATAATGGATCATTATGAATGTCAGGAAGACACTTTCGCATTGTCACTATCCTTCATCTCTGATATTTTTCAAGCATCTGAGTTGTGGGGCTTAAGTTAAATAGCATTAGCTTAAAAGTATATAATTAAGTATACGATACAAAAGTATACAATTACCAGCTCACCTTTTGTTCTGGAATATCTTTAAGAACAGTTATATATTAATCTGAATGCTGATTTTCTGATTGTGATGCTCAGAATGAACAATGAAAGGCTTTGGTGGCAAAACTATAATATGCAACATTTAAACAAATGTATAAACATCCTTCTTTTTTTACTTCCAGCTGTGTCTTGTGTATTATTACATGGTATACAGTGATATTTTTTTATTATTTCAAATTGTAGAGCTTTTATCAACTTGCTACCATATTTGTTTAATTCTTCTTTTTGTACTGTGTCATTAATGTATACAAATCTCACTTTACACAATGCATACTATTTTTACATTATAAAAGCATACATTTGAAAACGGAACTTGTTCTTTTGATTTTTTAATGGATTAGCAGTAAGCAAAATAAAATACACATGTCATTACAGACATACATACAAAATACTTTGTATGTCAGGGTACATCACTTTTTTTGATTCTTTACTCAAGTAACCTGGGCTTTCTTATATGCAGATGCACACTGCTTTATACAACCTTTAAGCACACAATTGGTCTGGTACCTTGTGTTACGAGCTATTGTATATTTGTTTCTTATTCTTAGAAAACTCATTAAGAAGAAGTCATTTATTTCAATGGAAGCACATTTCAGCACATTGCTACTGGTCTCCCTGGACTTCTGGGCAGACACCAGTAGAGCCCCTCTCCAAATCACGTTGAGAAATTCTCCCAATCGGTGAAGATAGAAGAGAACTTAATTTTACGTCCTTGGGGATTAAAGGACAGAGGCAGCAAAATGTCCCTTTAAGAATGGGCTGTCACATCTGAAATAAAACCATTGCTAAACAACAGCTGTAACATAATGTCTGCCTTTACCGATATCATAGCAAAGACACATCAAGCAAAGACACATCAAGCAAAGCTTCCTGGATTTCCAACGATCTCCAATGAACACTGTGACAGAATTTCAACAATCCCCAATGAATACCATGCTGCTTGTTCTCTACCAAAACAGAAAGCCCTGAATAAGGCACCATATTAGAAAGAGTGCTTGATTTTGGTGAAGAAGCAAGGCAGTCCTTTTGGTGACCCTAGGTGGGAGGGGAGTAGGTATGTCCCTTACAGTGAAGTAACATGGGTGACAGTGGGGGAGGTTGTATTGTATGATAGGTCCAATAAATGATATATAAGGAGATTGTAGCAATAATTTATCCTCCTTTTCCCGTGATGCTTTTCAGCTTGCTGGCATGGATCCTGGAGGGATTATTGGACACAGTTTTGTTGACGTTGCTGTAAGTTGCGTGGAGCCCATCTCAAGTATGGGAACATGTATGTTAGAGTGTACAATGTGGGTCTTTGCTGCGTGCAGGGTCCGAAGGGGAAGCTGGGTGGTAGTGCTGCCCCATTTGCTGCTGTAGTTTACAGCTGGTGGAAAAGGCAGTACCTATAGATTGTAAGCTGGTTTGAGCAGGGCCCTCCTCACCTGTTGTCTCTGTAAGTCAATTTGTTAAGTTACATATTACTTGTTATGCCCTGTCTACCCATTGTACAGCGCTACAGAATTAGATGGCACTAAATAAAACAATAAATAATAATAATACCTGCCAGCAACTGGGAGGGTGTCCCTCGGGTGGGTATGGTGTTCGTTATTTTAGAAGAACACCGATTTAATAATAGTTGGGGTATGTAGCCCCATTAATTTGCTAGAAATATGTTAATGTATTTATACCCCAAATGTAGGGCAAGTTCACACTGTTTGCTATAAATAAAGGTGTGTCACAGTATGTTACTGATAAATAAATAAACGCTGTGGCTGCAACCTCATACCAAAAAGAGGTGGTGGTGTCTTTTTGTATGAGTGTGTTAGTATAAGTAGGGATATGCATGAACATGGGTTATTCATGGGTGGCGCAAAAACCAAAATGCAATGCCGGGATCAAGATTTAACAAACTGCATATGAAAGCTACGGCATTGTTGGTTGTTTACAACTGCTTCAAACTTTTATACGCTTGATGCAGTTGTATATAATTTTCTTAATTTTCACATAAATATAAGCACTTACAGAAGGCTAGTTAGTGCTTCAAGTACAGGCATCATTTTAACGTACTGAATATTTAAACTTTTACCTTAACAGTATTATTGAAATATGTATAGAAAATATTATTCTACAAATTTCAGTTCAGGGAAACGTCATTAACTCTGAAGTGTAAAAGAGACCCAAAGTCTCACGTGGAAAATACATTTAAAAATTACTCCCCGAAGTACTGCAGCTGCCCAAAGAACACTCCACTGGATGTTTATATGATATCACTCAAAAATAATGGGGTGCATGTACAGAAGGGAAAAAAACTGAATAATAATAGTGGAATATTGCCAAAAATACACATAGAAGTGAATGATGTGGATATACACTCACAAGCGAATGTAGTTAATCAGGCCCATCAAAGGCCCATCAAAGGATTCAGTATAAAATTTTCTTTTAATGGCTTCTTATAAAATTTGTGAAATAAACAGACTACAACATGATCGGCTGCAACCTCGAGATGCAACAGAAAGGAGAAATATTCTCCTCGAACATCCACCCCACCCCGATGCGAGAATAAACCTGCACAAACTAACACAGAAAGACAGCAAAAAAGCGGCATACCTTTTACCTTTATTAGGAACAGGAAAGTACAATTCTATTACATGTAAATGTGTGTGTGTATATAAAAGGCGAAACATAAATGCACTCTAAAAACTTAGACCCCTTTTGGTCATATAAAATAGATATGGTAAATATGTTTAAAAGTGAAGGTCATAATATGTATAGATCATTGTAAAAGGGACACATGATTTTTCAATAAATATGTATATATATATATGTGTATAGATGGAAATAAAATTCATTGGAAGTAAAATGCTTAATTGTAAACAATGTATGTCTGTACATAAATAAAACATCTGAAAAATCATGCTGTGTATTACTAGTTAAGAGAGGAACTACGTTCTCTTAAATCTCTGAAATAAAAGAAAACAATGTAAGTGTGTATCTAACATAGATACAGTATAATACTGGTTACATTTCCAGTATCAGGAAAAAGGGGAACTAGGAGAGAAAAAGTGCAATGTGCAGAGATGAGCAAGTGCAAACTAACATATACATTAAAAGCAAAGGTGTTCTCGTTCAATTTATGAATGCTAAAATGTCTAATTCAGTATTAAGACTCCCTTTTTTGTGTGTTGGAAATTTGTAGATCTGCTCAGTTTCCCCTTTAGAAAGTTTCTGTTTGGTATTTCCACCCGCCAATGGGGTTATACCAAATGTATTCCTATAATTTGGAACTCAGAGAATGAGAAATCTTTACAAGTATTACAGTGTTTTAGAACACTGTGTTTAATGCTTTTGTTACGTATACCTTCAAGGTGTTCTAGGCCTCTTACTTTGAGTTCCCTGGAGGTGCGGCCGAAATATTGGATCTCACATTTGCATTCCAATAAATAAATTACATTTTTTGACTTGCAATGGATGAAATGTTTAATAGTGTATTCTCTTCCAGTGATGGTACATTTAAAAGAAATCATTTTCTTTTTTCGGAGATACATATTTTGCACATTTTGCACTTTCCATATCTGTGGAAACCCGGGGTTTCTTTAGATAAAAAATGATCATCTGTTGATTTTTCAATGTTTGATAAAGCACTCGGGGCTAAGGTTGATTTTAAGTTATCCAACTTTTTATAAATGATACCGAGTTTGTCTGGAAGGTGGTGTTTTAGTACACTATCCTGTTTTAAAATGGGCCAGCATTTACTCTTTTTGCTCAATTATAAGAAGACCCCCCCAAATTTGAATATTAATTTAGGACAATAAGAAAAAGCCTGAATATAAGAGTAACCTACAGGAAAAAAGTTTTACTAGTAAATATTAATCCACATGTAAACAATTTTTTCATATTTAACCCCTTCAGAACCCCTTCTCATACTGCGTCTTCCCTTGAAGACCACAGTTTTATTTAAATATTTTAATTCTGTGCTCGTGGTTCGCTTCAAAGCAATCATGTGCACAGAATTGAGGGAGAGTGGCTGCTACGGATCGCTGAGGTCAGTAGCAGCCATCCCTCGCGATCTCAGTCACCGATGACGTACCTGGTATGTCCTGGTCTGTGGGTGACACCCAACCAGGAAGATTTGTTTGCTTTTATTTCATTTTACATGCCACTCTGCCTCCCAGAAATGCCTTATACCCCTATATGCCACTGTGCCTCCCTAATAAGCCACTTTGCCCCTGACATGCATTTTAACCCCCTATTTGCCACTCCCCCAAGTATGCCTTATACCCCCTATGTGGCACTCTGCCTCCCTGATATGCCTTTAAACCACCTATATGCCACTCTGCTTCCAGAAAACCATTGAACCTTGCCCCATACCACTCTTAACACCCCCATGCCACTCTTAACACCCTCCCGACTTACCAGTGCATCCCTTTACTTGTGAACCGTGTTTCAGACTCCCTGGTGTCTAGTGGGGCGGCTGGTGGAGGTCTGTGCGATGCAGACCTCCACTGCTGGTGGCCAGTGCTTCCACCAGGGCTTATATGACTGAGCGCCGGCATCACATGACCTTCCGGTGCTCCGCCATAGAAGCCCCGGTAGACGTGCTGGCAGCAGTGGAGGTCTGTGGGCATCCCATAAACTTTCACCAGGTGAATCTGGATCTTAGTCTTGTAATCAGACCTCTATTTGAAGTCTGATTAGAAGACAACCTCCAATATAAGACGAGGACCAGATTTGCCCCAAATGGGTTATTGGACCAGATAGATTCGGCTTCCCAATCTGCCACATATAAATTGGCATAACTTGGTGCAAATCTGGTCCCCATGGTGGTGCCAAATAACTGTAAATAGAAATTATGATTAAACCAAAAATAATTGTGTCTTAAAATTAAGTTAATACAATCCAATATGAATTTATTCTGTAGTGGATCTATTTTGTCATCCTTCTGTGGGATCTTAGTAATGCCTCTCACACTTTGGTCATGTGGAATTATATAAAGACGAAACATCTATTGTCGCCCAAATATAGTCAGTCGACCATTTGATGTCTTTTCAAATATTGAGAATGTGTTTTGTGTCTCGTCATTAACTCAAATACTTCAAACTATTTCGTTTTTTAATCCTTTCTCTGCTTCAAGGACATTACTTTAAATCTTGTACTAGAACGTTATGTGAAACAAAATATAATTCATGCAAAACATATAGGTTATTGTTTAGCAGCCTGCTCCGACATGAACAATCAAAAGATAATAGTTAAAAAAAAATGCTTTACTTAAGCTTAAAAGCATAATTAAATGCAGCATGTGGTTATCAGAATTTAATAATACTCATCACCAGTTAAGGCGGGAAACCAGAAGCCACTAGACAATGTTATCACTGGCATAGTTTTGTCCTGTGAATTTCTTGCAAGATTTCGTGTGACTGACAGCCAGAAATTAAACTACATTTAACCAATCCATTAGCACAATGTCTTACTGTTACCTAGAAACAGCATGTTTTGTTTCACTTTTTGTTCAAATAAAATAGCTCTCTTGAATTAACACAGTGAGTATATTAATTTTATATTAATGACAATGTCGTTATTGCACAATGAGTGCAGTTAGCATTGTCTACATTTCTGTAGCAGATTCATTTTTCTTTGTTGTGTATTATTAAGATGGCACTAGAGGATTCTGATACTTCATATGAGCTGGTAACTTTATTACGGTAATCTCTGGCTACAGTTTTTGCATTTTATAATTACTATGATGTCTCATGTCCTTTTGTGTTTCTTATGTAGCCACACATAAAAAGTAATAGACAAATGGGTTAAGAAAGCAGCTTTTTCTTGACCTTTGCATTGCCAATTTTTATTATTATATATATTATCATAATTACTATATACATTTGTGAGGGCATGTAACTTTAAGTTACGCAAGTTCCAGGTGAGAATATGCAAGTTCACATTAAACTTACATGGCCTTACATGTCATTGCCTGAAACACACATAATTTAATGTAACATGCCCTCACAAACAATTAAGCCCTGCACTAGACTTGACGTCTTGGTGAAGAGAACAAAAAGGCCACAAGGCGCCAATGGGTAAATGATAAAATTATTCGAGCCATTTTGTCAATGATGAGGGATTGTTTCAAAGCGTGAAATGTACATCACAGGCATGTTTTATTCATCCAGTAGCTGTTAAGTTGCAATACTAACTTTGTGTCAGTTGATGTTGAAAACCAAAAAAAAGCAAAATAGTCTAAATCAATTTCAAAATGCCAAATCCTATAACTTTTTATATTTTTGCCTGAGAACAATACATTAGTATATTCACAACAAAATAAATACCTTAATGGAATAACAATCAATTAAATAGTACTTGTGGAGACAATACAATGGGATGGATTTTTCTTAAAAATGGATAGTTCCAAAAGAAGGTGCATACTAGATGTATGCACATGATGAGGTTTATGGGGTTCCAATGAGGTAGACCAAGTGAAAATGGGGTGTTTTCCGTTTGTGTGCAAAATAAGGAGCAATTTTAAGAAGATGTCAATATAGATTCCAATCAGATAATTTCCACCTGAAATTCCAGATATTACACCTGTAGATGGGAGTACACACCTATTTAGAACCCCCCTCATTGGAATATCTAGTGCAATATATCTTCATCAATTGTACTTTATTCTACATTTACAAATGGAAGCACTTTACATTCACCTGGAGTATATCTTATTGGAATCCATATTGCAAGATATCTTTATAAAATTGCACCTTATTTTGCACCCAAACACCTCATTTTCACTTGGTCTACCTCATTGGAACCCCATAAACTGCATAATTTGCACATATCTAGTGTGCACCTTCTCTTGTAAGTGTAATGTTTGGGTTTTTTTGCTGCTGTTATTTATAAAGTTACTATACC
>VKOC01037406.1:0-20560 GCA_009364415.1 Spea multiplicata | reverse complement strand
CCCTCCAGTATAACAAATAAACCCAACACACGTTCCTACTTTGGCATCACAAAATCCGGGACTGAAATTATCAGTGACATCCCCGTCCTGGGTTCTTACACCAGTGTCATCAATAACATAGCTTTTGGAGACACAGTCTATAATATGACACGGTTGGAATGAATATGTGGCTACTGTGGTACTACTGGAGTTATACCAAAAGGTGGGTGGACCTGATTGTTTTGCATCTCTTGTAATGGCTACTCGACCCCCCTTATGACTGATAGCCAGGGCTGATTGCCCCTGAGTGTGTTGGAAAACGACTAATAAGAACAATAGTGGGATGCCCACTCTTTTGCAAAGGAAATACATTCTAGGCATCACCGACTGGAGGATCGTATCCTTTGAGTCTCTTGCAATGCGAGGCGTGTATCCAGGTGGGCTTCCCTTCGACCTTTATTGAGGTAGGTGTTGTTAGCAGCACTTGAAATGAGCCCTCGAATCTCGGTTCAAGAGTAGATCGGACGTGTTTCTTCACGACCACCCACTCTCCAGGCAATAGAGAATGAGTACCTTCGAGGGTGTTGGGATCTGGAATAGAAGAGAAAACTTGGGCATGTATGTTAGACAACTGAGTAGTTAAAGCAATAACATATTTTGCCATTGTCTCATAATTCATTTGCAACTGTTGTGGGAAGTACTGTCCTAGCCTAGGGCTACTCCCAAAAAGTATCTCATATGGGGTCAGTTTATGTGACGCTTTTGGCGTATGTCTGATAGCAAAAAGTACGATGGGTAAGCATTGTACCCAATTAAGACCAGTCTCTTGTGTCATTTTCAACATCTTTGATTTGATTATGCCATTCAATCTTTCCACTTTCCCACTACTCTGGGGTCTATAGGGAGTGTGAAAAGCAAGATGTGAACCTATGATTTTCCACACTTCCTGAGTGATGTTTGCCGTGAATGCAGGTCCCTGATCGCTTTCTATGACTTCTGGGATACCAAATCGGCAAATGAGTTCCTGAATGAGTTTCTTTGCGGTAGTGGGTGCGGTTTGGTTCCGTACTGGGTAGGCTTCTGGCCATCCGGAAAACACATCTACCACCACTAGTACATACTGGAATGTTTGACACATTGGCATTTGAATATGGTCGATTTGAATTCGTTGAAAAGGGTATTGAGCAGTTGGTGAACATTTAGTTGGGGTAGATTCTGTTCTTCCAACATTGCACTGAGCACAAATTAGACAAGATTCAGTGGTTCGTGCGAGCACCGGTGTGATCCCCGGTGCAATCCAGATTTTGTCAATAATTTCTTTCATAATGGTCTTAGATTGATGTGTAGGTCCATGAGCTAATGAAGCAACTAGAGGGTATAATGTCCGAGGTAAGCAGAGGTGTTGACCTCTGGTCCAAGCTTCCCGTTTATCCTTAGATGCTCCCTCTTGTATCCATTGACCTTGTTCCTTGGCCGAAGCTTGTTGTTGTAGTTGAATTAGAATATCCCAGTCTAATTTCATTGGTGCTTCTTTGGTTTCTTTTGTCACCGTCATTAGAGCAACTGCGGAATCGTCCTTTAGAGCCGCTTGCTTAGCTGCACTGTCCGCTAAAGCGTTTCCTCTTGCTTCCATAGTGTCAGCCCGCGAGTGCGCCTTGATCTTAATCACTGCTACTTGTTTCGGGAGCAAAGCCGCATTCATCAGAGCTTCTACTGCTTTCCCATTCTTGATCGGAGTACCTGCTGCAGTGATGTAGTCTCTGGCTTTCCAAATAACTCCAAAATCATGGACAACTCCGAAAGCGTACCTGGAGTCCGTATAGATATTTGCAGTGGAATCTTTAGCCATGTTACAGGCCTCGGTGAGGGCAGCTAGTTCAGCCTCCTGTGCCGATTGATCCGGTCTTAGCGCTTTTGCACAGAGCACCGTAGTGTCGGTCGTAACCGCCATTCCCGTATGAAACCGACCCTTATCATCAGCATATCTGGAGCCGTCCACAAAGAGGGTCCATTCTGGATTCGAGAGTGGGGTATCCTGTATATTCGGAGGCGAACCGACTTCCGCTTGCATCATGGTCAGACAGTCATGGGGATCATCCTCGGGCGGCACATCAGGAAAATCAACATTCGCTGATTGCGTGTGCCACAATAGCTGTTCCTGCAAGTCTTCTTCTGAAGCGAGATCAATAAAATCCGAAGGTGGAATATCAGTATACTCCCCCCTTGGAAGTGGAAGGAGGGCAGCCGGATTGAGCACATTGCATCGTTGGATAGTAACATTGTCGGGTAATAGCAGACTTCCTTGGAGACGGAGATGCCGTTGAGCCGTAAGATGTCTGGGCTGAGTCTGTTGTAAAATGGCCGAAATATCATGCGGAGCTAGAATCGTCAGAGGGTGTCCGAGAACAATGTCGGAAGTGATGTCTAAGAGACAGCTGGCAGCATGAATAGCTCTTACGCAAGAGGGTGCTGCACGAGCCACCGGATCCAGACGTTTGGAATAAAATCCGAGAGGACGATGTCGACCACCATGCATTTGAGTGAGGACTCCCGTGGCATGGCCTTGGCGTTCCATGACATAAAGACGGAACGGAAGAGAATAGTTTGGAATCCCCAAAGCCGGAGATGAGGCAATCATTTGTTGTAGAGCCGCGAATGAGTCCAATGCTTCTTTTGTAAGGTAGAAAAGTGCCGGTAATTCTCGAGGAATACAGTCATATAGTGGCTGCATCAAAACGGACGCATCGGGAATCCACGGACGGCAGTATGAAATGAGGCCGAGAAAAGTCTGCAACTGATGTGGAGTCTCGGGCGGTGTCAATTCTAGAATAGCCTTTTTCCGTGCCATGGTAAGGTGTTTGCGACCTTTGGTAATACAATGTCCCAAGAAAATCACTTTTCGAAGACATAACTGCAACTTTGACTTGGACACTTTACAGCCAGCTGTGGCTAGAAAATGGAGCAGATCCAGGGTAGTTTCTTGGCATGTGGATGGATCTGGGGCGCAGAGAAGCAAGTCGTCTACATATTGCAGGAGTTCAACTTCTGGGTGGGTGTCCTGCCATGAAGAAAGTACAGAAGACATAGTCTTGCTGAAACTGGACGGGCTATTCTGGGCACCTTGTGGCATCACCGTTCAGGTGTATTGGCGACCAGCATGCATGAATGCAAAAAGGTATTGGCATGAAGGGTGCAGCGGAATGGAAAAGAAGGCATTAGCAAGATCAATTACAGTGAACCAGGATGCCATAGGCGGAATACTAGACAGAAGAGTATGAGGGTTTGGTACAATAGGGGCGTCCAGAACCGTGGCTTCGTTAACAGCGCGAAGATCTTGAACCATCCGGTACACTGGAGGTTGCCCTTTGATCTGTTTCTTTTTAACTGGATACAGCGGAGTATTGCATGGAGAAGAGGTGGGTATAATTGCACCAGATTCTAGGAGTGCAGCTACTTGGACGGATATTGCATCTAGTTGGGCCACCGACAAAGGATATTGGGCTTTGTATGGTAGGACATTGGGGTCTTTAAGCACAACTTGCACTGGCGGGACTTTGAGACGTCCAATGTCCATGGGTCCAGTGGCCCACAGAGTATCTGGGAGGTGATCAAGCAGAGCATTCAAAGTAATAGATAGGTTGTCAGTGTCAGTACCCTGATCGTGTACTACTGCCATCAACATACAAGTTTCTTTAGGGGCAAGAGCAGTGCTGAGAGTAACATCTCCATGTTCGGTGAAGACAATACTAGCTTGGATTTTGCTGAGAAAATCTGCTCCCAAAAGATTGTAAGGACAGGTTGCACTGACTACAAATTGTGCCAGAGTTGATGATGGCAGATGGAGTGACGAGCTAGTGACAGGTAAAGGGTGTGTGAGTGGATTGTTTTGAACCACGCCCTCTAATCCTTTACAAGGAAGCTGTATATCGGACAGCCAAGACGGTAGTGCATCTGATTTACAGAGCACACTGCGAACAGCGCCAGTATCCACTAGAAATGAACAGGGTCTTCCGGCTACATCGAGAGTGATCTTAGGGGAGGGGCCGGAAGGAGGGGCATAGGTGGCTATGCAAATAGAGTCCCCCTCCTCCATTCGCTTGCCTATTTCCTATTGCAGAGGAGGAGGAGGAGGTGGAGGGGGATAAGCAGTTAGGCTAAAATTGTTGCCCTGATTCTGATTCTGGGTTTGGTAAGCAGCCCACAGATGGCGACTGCGATACGCTCTTTTTATGTGTCCAACTTTCCCACATCCGTAACATTTAAGAGGTGGGCGTTGTCCGTCAGGAACCCCACCTGAAGCTTCAGTCATAACTGCCACGGTGGCGGGCTTCTTTCTGCCTCCACTGGCATCTATCCCTTTTACAACTTGTACTATACTATCAAAATCCATTGTTCTCCATTCGGGTCGACAGGCAGTGAATGCTCTATTAATATTAAGACGGAGACTGTCTACAAAAGCACGACCTAACATACGAATATGTGCCGTTTCCTTTAGAGAAAATCCTAAATCCTGAAAATATTGTTTAATCCTATGGGCATACTTTTCCACTGTCTCCCCTTTTTCCTGGCTGATATCTTGTAAAGATACTGTCTGCTCGGTCAATTTATTCTTTGCCCAAACTTCCAATTGTTTCATGAATTTTTGACCCGATTCAATGGATCTAGGATCGGCGGGTACATCGACTGTTATGATTTGATTAAGTATGAGATCTGCGTAATCACCAGTTTTTGCTTGTACAATACTGACGAGGTCAGACCAGGTACATCCATAGGTGGTCCAGGCCTGGGAGACTTGTCGATAAAATGGCATGGGATGAGTATCGGGGTCTGGAAGGGCTTTGATAATGGTAAACAATTGTTGTGGATTGAATGCCACGTACTTAGACCGTGGTTTGGTAGGGCGAGCCCATCTCGTGCACTGTCGGGGATTCTAGCCACTATCTTATCCATTAGATCGACAAATCGTGACATAACAGGGTTACTGGAATCTTCCACCAACGCAGGAGTTTGAGGGACAGTCACCCTACCTGCAGGTCGCGCAGTACCAGATTGTCGAGCGCCTCTCTTATGGCGGGAACTTTCAGGCAACGGACTATGTGCAGGAGGTAAATCCTGATAAATAATTGGGGATTCCTCCTCTCCTGAATATTCATCTTCCGAATGACTATTATAAATATTATCAGCCACATAAGTGGATTGTCTAGGTCTATCTTCCGTCTCCTCAACAAAGGAAACGGATGGGTGTTTAAAGTGGGGAGACAGCATGCGTTTGGGTCGAGCTCCTCCCTGGGGTTTAGTGATTGGCCGTCCGGGTAGTCTTTTCCCCGTTTTAAAAGTCATACCCGTGTCGGCATCAGATTGGGTAGGGATACCTGTATCAGAACTCGCGGTTCTCTCGTCAGTCGCCCCTTCAGCCCCGTCATCTGGACTTATCATCATTATCGGGGCTGTCGGGCGGGACGCTTCGGTCTGGTCTCGTTTGGAAATAATTTGGGCGTTCTGGATATGATAAATTGTTGTCGCTGTCCCTGGTTTATCACTGTTCACAAGAACCGGGGTTATATCGTCAGGTGTCTCAGCGGGAGTAGGCGATACATATGTATTATCCGGGTTAATTACGGGGTACAGGGACGCCGTCGGAACAGTCGTAGTGGGTGGCGACGCTGGGTATGGGCCCAGGCCTGGGGCGCGGTCAGGCATTAAAGATGGCGCCGTTGCCTGCGCAGGATACTGCACAGAGGGCTGGGTAGGAAGTGAACTAAGACCTTCCCCTGCCTGTGACTGACAACTTTCCACTATAACTGGTTGGCCAGGAGAGTCACAAAATGGCGTCGACACCTGTGTCTGGCATGACATGGTGGCCAGATCAGAAAGGGGGCGGGGCATCTTACAATATTGGCAAAAGAGACCTGATATCACTTCATGACAAGTGGGACAGCTCCACCCCTTAGCCTCCACCTCGGCGCCATTATAGGGCGGTGGTGTACACGACACTGGAATTTTACACCAATATCTTAGCAGTTTGTCATCATACATTTCCTCACCATTAAGTGATCTAAATTCTTTGCTACAATCCAACCAAATTTTGACAGTATCTTTCAACCCTTCATCACTTAACTGTCCAGCCATATTAGTCAGGAGGTTTTGCCAGACAGCAATTGATAATGTACTTCCTTTTGGTATTTGATATCGCTTTACCAACTTAGACAATTGCTTAATATACTTTTTCTTATGTCTCATTGCAATCACTTGGGAGGGCGTACAATACCCACTTGGAACACTATTTACGTTCCCCATTTCACCACGGAATCGTAACCTTGTCCGCAACTGATCGAAACCGTCATAAAGCACACACACACTGTAGTATTACTGTATACTAGAGACAGGCAACTAGGCTGTCCAAAAATAACTGGAGACAGGCGTCTGGGCTGTCCAAAATAGAGCGAGATTTATAGCACCGTCTAGGATCAAACTACTGGGTTGATCTAGTGCAGACTTGCAACACATTTACCAATTTCTTCCTACTACAGTGTGTTTGCCAGAATGGGATGCACCACAGTTCAACAAGAGTTCATACAGTAAATTTACATGGGGTTCTTTTATTGCCTCTCGAGTGTGCGTCAACCACCGAGTTCCCTCCTCCGAATAAACACGTAAGTGACGAGAGACACACAAGGTAGATAAGAAACGATCTTACCTTGTAACTGGGTTGCGATCCCAGGGTCCAATCGTCAGCTCACGGCGTGAACTCTCCCCGGGAGGGACCTCCGGCGGGTACGGCTTCCTCGAGCCCCACGTTGGGCGCCAACTGTTTTGGATGCTTTCCAATAAAGCCTTTCTTCAATTGTTGAACTGCTCCAAATTATATGAATATAAATGTACGTGCACGGAGAGAGAAATAAGACACACGACGCACTCTGGGTCAGGTCCAAAATCACTCTGGTTTATTATGCTTAAAGTATAGGTTATATGCCGTCCAAAAAGAGGGACGTCTTAACATATAAATCACCTTAATTGGTTATTCTGTAAAACTATGCGGATATAGGCAGAAAACCGTTAGAGCAGACAGATGCTAGTTCTTGTGGTTAGCGCGACAGACAGTACATTTCCTGTAGCTAGAACAAACTGCTACCTCCGTGGTTAGTAAGAGGAACATGAACATGTAAAAATACTGCTCCTTGCGTCTCTCACATATCTATGTGAGGGTTAACTCTTTATACTAGTTAGAAAGCCAGCTTATATTCACTAAAGCAATAAGCGTTTCTTGCTGATATACAGTTATAAAACTGGATTCCATAACACAGGGAACTGGTCGAAGAATACAAGGTTTTGAATGAGTATCGAGCTGGACCTTCTAGCTCTCCACCTCCCACTGACTTTGGGCGAAATGCGACACCTGATTTCCCCAAGCCTACATACTGGGCCCGACCAGCCCTTCAAAGTCACGGACGCCCTCGGCTTTCCACTTTTCGATCCTCGGGCTCTCCGTCACCCACGATCAGCGGAGTGGACGCCGTCCGCTCAAATCGCAGAATTCATGAAATTCTGGCTGCGACGTCCCCTGGACAAGGAGGTTCGTCAGCGTTTGCGGTCTGAGTGTCCGAGACCTACCCTGGCTGCCAAAGTGTCGAACGCGCCAGAATTCGATCAGTCATTTGTTACCTTCCTTTCTGGCACAGGAAGAGACCCTAGGAAGGGTATTAAATTGGGGCTTCGGGAAGCGCAGGACAAACTTCTGGACGCTACCAGGCCGCTAACTCAGGTGTTCCAGATGGCCGACGAGGCCCTAACTGAAGGCTCTCCTTTGGACGCCCACCTGGTTCGGGAGTGGATCCAGAGGGCGTTTTGTCTTCTGGGCAATGCCAACTGCGCCATCTCGGCGGAGCGGCGCAAGGCCCCCTTCTTCAAATTAGACGCGAAGCTGGCCGATCTGGCCCCAAAGGAAATGGCCTCCTCTTCGGGGAGAAGTTCATGAAGAACTTAAGCCAACATGTGAACGTCTTCACTTCACTGAATAAAGCGCAAACATCCATAAAGCGCGTCTTTCGCTCCGGGGAGCGTTTTTCCTCCAGGGCTGGCCGGCAGAGGGGTCGTGCTGCCAGCAGAGTCGCCTTCGGCTCCAGACCCCGTTTTCCCCACGCCTCGACGACCTACCGGGCCCAAGACCGCGCCCTGTTCGGCCGTGGCTACACTAGAGGCAGAGGCTCTTCCACCTACCGAGGGAAGACGCCTGCGGGTAAGAGTTTGTCCTCTCCTTCCCCTTATTCCGGTTCCGGGTCGGTTGGCTTATTTCTCCCATGCCTGGTCCACCCTCACCTCCGACCCCTGGGTTCTCAATGGATCTCCTCCGCGAGAACGACTGGTTCAAGCGGCTGGATTTGAAGGACGCCTATTTGACGGTTCCAGTCCGCCCGGGGGACCGGAGATATCTCCAATTTCGTTGGCAAGGGGGTCTGTGGCAGTTCACGTGCCTCCCGTTCGGTCTCAGCTCCGCACCCTGGTGCTTCACGAAGCTGCTGAAGCCGGTGTTAGAGTATCTTCGCGCTCGCGGCGTGCGGTGCATCGTCTATCTGGACGATGTACTCCTCATGGCCTCCAACAGGGATTCCCTGATCTGGGACATGTTCTTAGCAGTCCGCTTGTTCCAGGACCTCGGCTTTATCATCAACGAGGCAAAGTCGGTCCTAGTCCCTACCCAGTTGATTCAGTTCCTGGGTTTCACCGTGGACTCTGTGTCGGCGGTGCTCCAGTTGCCACGGGACAAGGTTTTGGCCATCAAGAAGGAGATTCGGAGACTGCTCCGATCTCTGATGGTTTCCCTTAGGGCTCTCGCTCGCGTGATAGGTCTTCTCTCGGCCTCTATTCAGGCCATTTTTCCCGGACCCCTCCACTATCGGGCTCTCCAGCGTTTGAAGACTCGTCATCTTCGCGCGTCAGGCTCTTACGATCATTTTGTCCCTTTGTCCGATGAAGCGCGTTTGGAACTTCGTCGGTGGCTCTCACACATGGACGCCTGGAACGGTCGGGCCATCTTCGGCTTGGTTCCGGATTTCGTCCTGGAGTCGGATGCCATCCTGCTTGGCTGGGGCACAGAGTGCGGGCAGACGGCGATGGGGGGTCTCTGGTCCGGCGAGGAGCGTGGACTCCACATCAACTGTTTGGAACTAATTGCGGGTTCCTTCGCCGTCTGCAGTTTTACCAAACATGTTACCCACTGCTCCCTTGTCCTGCGCATGGACAACGTGTCCGCGGTACGGTATATCAACCGCTTAGGGGGTACGAGGTCAAAGCTCCTTACGGAACTCACCAAGGACCTCTACCAGTACTGTCTGGACAATCACCTGTCCATTCGGGCGGAGTATCTGCCCGGAAAGGAGAATCTGGTGGCGGATTGGTTCTCGCGCCACTGGAGGGACGCCAGCGACTGGCGCCTCCTTCGGGAGGTGTTTCTGGCTCTGGATCAATCCCAGGGTCCTTTTCATCTGGACCTCTTCGCATCCAGGTTAAATCGCCAGACCGAAGCCTTTTTCAGCTGGTTGCCGGATCCGCTCTCTCTGGCGGCGGATGCCTTTCTGCAGGTCTGGCCCCGTCGGGGCGCCTACGCTGCCTCAGCAGATAGGGGGCTACGGTTCTGGTGATCACCCCCTTGTGGAGGACGCAACCGTGGTTCCCGCTGCTGTTGGAGTTGTCTTGGGACGATCCCCTTCTCCTTCCCGCCTCTCCGGATCTGCTTCTGGACCCGGAGGGGAACTCCCATCCTCTCATTCTTCAGGATCACCTGTCGTTGGTGGCCTGGCTGGTTTCCGGGGATCCTGGGATGTGTCGGGACTATCGTCGGGGGCTAGGGACCTTCTCTGGGGCTCTTGGGGCCCCGGGAACGCGTAAATCCTATCTGCAGGCCTGCTTGGCTGGGGCACAGCGTGCGGGCAGACGGCGATGGGGGGTCTCTGGTCCGGCGAGGAGCGTGGACTCCCCATCAACTGTTTGGAACTAATTGCGGGTTCCTTCGCCGTCTGCAGTTGTGCGTCCGTTTCGGCCGGTCTCCTCTCCTACGTAAGCCAGATGGATTCGCTGGATCCTTGGCCTGGCTGGCATTGAGGCTTCGTTTGGGGCTCACTCGGTGCGGGGCGCCGCTGCTTCGGCGGCCTTGTCCCTTGGGAGCTCCCTCTCGGATGTCTTGTCCGCGGCAGACTGGTCGCGCGAGTCTACGTTTCGCACATTTTATTTTCGTCCTCTGCCGCATGCCTCCTGTGCGCTGTTGCGGCGTTAAAATTGCAAAATATGAAGCCTCCTGACTTGTGGTAAAATTAGGGATTAATCTAGCCTTGGTTCTGTATTAATCTAAATTTTATGAAAGACAGGAGGCGAGTATTTTCTCTCCCTTTCTTTTCCCTCCCTGTGTATTGTGGGCTCCTTGTGGGTGCCGATTTGCTGTACCTTTTTCATGCTGTTTCTTTCAGGTGACAAGTTCATTCGCCTGGTATTGTCATGTTATCTCTGTTTTTTCAGGTCGCTCTGCTGCCCTGTGAGTGGTTCCGGTTTGCATTTCATTATAAAATTAGAAGCCCAAAGGAAAAAAGTCTTGGAATCCTCCAATATGCATATTAACCTTCAATTAGTAACAATAGAAAATAAAAAATCACCATCAGCCCATCTGACAGAGAAGATTGGAGAAATAACAAAACAAGATTAATAACCTTTTGTTAGAGAAAGTAAATAAAACTTTAAACTCTTTTAAAAATGAATAGGTATTATAAAGGGAACAGAGCGGATAAACTGCTTACTAATTTACTTAAAAAAGGGGCAAAAAAGCGAATTACAAGATTAGTTTATAAAGATAAGGCCTTGCTGAACCCTAGAGCAATTGGAAAAGCCTTTAATGAGTTTTATAGTACATTATATAATATTCTGCAGGAATGCCCTGTATCGGAAATAAAAAAATACTTCAGTACTAAGATCTTCCCTAAACCTACAAGAGAAATGCTCAAGGAGCTGAATAAAACTATAACAATCGAATTAGAATTAGGGCATTAAAATTAAAAAAATCTCCCGGTCCGGATGGGTTCAACGCTAATTTTTATAAAACATTTATAAATCAAATATCTTATAATTTGACTATTGTCTTTAATGAGGCCATGAAAACAGAGAATATTCCTAGTGAACTTTTAAGAAGCAATATAATACCTATTCTGAAAATAGGGAAAAACCCAGAGGATATGGTTAGCCACAGGCCAATAACTTTATTGAATTTAGATCTTAAAATTTATACAGGTATCTTGGCCCAAAGATTAAAATGGGTTCTCCGCTGTTTGATCCACAAAGACCAGGCAGGATTCGTTATTGGCAGATACTCAGTAAATCACGTAAGACTTCTTGCAGATTTACTGAAATACTCAAGGAGGAAGGGAGTTCCCTAACTGACTCTGTCACTGGACGCAGAGAAGGCTTTTGACAGAGTCAGCTGGGGATACATGTCAGAAGCCTTACTTTCATTCGGTATTGGTGGGGATTTCCATCGAGCTATTATGGCCTTATATACAACCCCTATGGGTAGAGTAGTCGGACCAGGGATTGAGTCCTCTTGGTTTTTTTTAACTAATGGCACCCGACAGGGTTGCCCGCTTTCCCCCCTTTTATATATTATTTCGTTAGAACCCCTTGCTATGGAGATTAGATCTGGTCAAGAAATCAAAGGATGTGGGGGAGATGAGACCCATAAAATAAAACTATACGCGGATGATATTTTAATAACAATTCAGGATCCGGTAAGATCAACAGAGAGCCTTATGGCACTAATCAATCAATATAGTCAACTATCGAACTATAAATTAAATGTCTCAAAAACATTGGCTTTACCTTTATTTCTTAATAATATTCAGAAGACACAGATAGAAAAATTTGTTTTTTCCTGGGCTAAAGACTCAATAGAATATTTAGGTGTAAAAATTTCAGTTAACCCTGCAGCTTGGCTAGAAATAAACCTATTGCCAGCTATAAAAGAAATGAACCAATCACTTAAAAATTGGCAAAAATTGTACATCTCATGGATGGGAAGGCTAAATGCGGTTAAATCATATCTACTACCAAAATTTATATATATGTTTAGACTAATACCATTTTCTGTCCCTGATGCCTGGCTAGAATTAATACAACAAGCATTTATAACATTTATCTGGGCCAAAAAAAAATCTAGATTGAATTTTCAACTACTAGCAAAAAAGCTATATGAGGGAGGCTTGGGCTTTCCTATCATTAAGGATTATGCTTTGGCTGCGCAACTTACCCACATATTAATGACCCTATTTGATAATGCACAATACGAATCATGGTATGATTTAGAACTGTTAAATAATACTTCCTTTAAAGATCTTCAAACACTTTTTTGGTTGCCTAAAAATAAAAGTATTGAATATGTTAAGACATGTAATAATTTAATTTTGGTACATTTGTTAAGGGTCTGGATTCAGATAAGGAAAAAAATAGGACTTGAAAATAAAATTATGATGTCTCTACCATTGAATATTATTGAAAACCTAATTCAAGATATAACCCTGACTTCATGGAAACATGCGGGCATATTAAAGATCTCAGATTTATATGATGATCAGATCCTTAAAAGCTTTTCGACGTTACAAATACAATATACCTTATCCCCGGGTGAATGTTTTAAATCTTTAAGGATTAAGTCATTCTTAAGTAAAAATATTTGTTTTGATAATAAAAACAGCTCCACCCTTCTTTTTACAAAAATATTAAAATCTAATGATTATAATAAAATGACTACTAAATCTCTGGGCATAAAAATTCCCCTCCCTCCAGCGTTAAAGAACTGGGAAAAGGATTTAAACTGTGTAATAGAACCAGAGGATTGGAATTATGCGTTGAAACTCACTATGAAACATGTCCATTGCTTAAATCTTAATGAGCTACAGTTTAAATTAATGAATAGATGGTACAGAGTTCCATCATTATTAGCCAAAATGTATCATAAAGCTATACCTTATTGCTGGAGATGTGGGGAACCAAAGGGTGACGAATCACATATGTGGTGGAGCTGTACAGTAATTAAACATTTTTGGAACTTTATATCCCTTCGTCTGCAAATAATTTTTGGACAAAAATGGAGCCTGACTCCAGACCAGGCTTTGTTACATCTAAACCTCCCTAACACAAACAAAAATGATTTGAGATTCCTCCTCCACTTACTAACAGCTATAAAAATGGAAATGGCTAGGAACTGGAAAAAGGCTGAAGGGATCATTTGGTCTAAAGTTAAGGCGCAAATAATTTATCAATGTCAAATGGAGAGAGGAATTGCAACCTACCCAATTTTTCGTGAAGAAAAATATATTTTTTGGAACGGTTGGATAGACCAATTACAAATGGGCAGATTGGATTAACACTAAATTACTTAAGCAAGTTCTGTAACTTAATCAATAGTTACAATAAACCCTGGTGATGCGGGGACCATAAAAATGTACGTGTGATAGGGTCGTGATCTAATTGGTATTTTAAATTTGTTATTTTGTATGTATCTTTCTTTTTATGTGGTCTCAAATTCGTCTGTTAAAGATACAATCGAATTTGTTTTTTCTTTTTTTCTGTACTTATTCTCAAAAAACTCAAATAAATAATATTAAACAACAAAAAAAGGCATTTCATGGGGCACAGCGGCATTTAGAGGGTTAAAAGGCATATCATGGGGCACAGTGGCATATAGGGGGTATAAGGCATTTCTGGGGCAGAGTGGCAAGCCCGGGGGCAGATGTGCATAACTGGAGGGCAAGTTGGAAAAAAAGGAAATAAAAACAAAATATTTTTCTCAATCATAGCTTTTATTAAAAATAAATAGTTCACATAGTTTACATGAATTAACATTTACTGGTAAAACTTTTTCCTATAGGGTTGTTCAGGCTTTTTCTTTTATTTCATAAGTTAATATTCAGATTTTGGAGGATCGTCTTACAATCGAGCAAATACGGTAATTTAGTGAGAGGGTAAGGGAGGAAGTGAGTATGCATGTTAGATTACATGTGTACATATAAGTGCATTAGCATGAGAGTGAGTTTGTGTGTTAGCATGAATGTGTATACGTACGTCTGCACATGAATGTGTGTGTGTAAGTGTGTATTAGCATGAATGTGGGTCTGTGTGTGAGAAAGAATTTATATGTGTTTGTATGTGAGCATGATTATGTATGCGTGTTAGCATGTATATGTGTAATTGTATGTGAACTTGAATATCTATGTGTGTGTATTAGCTTGAATGTTTGTGTGCGTGTAAGCCTCAATGTATAATTATTAACGCAGCATGTAAGTGTGTGTTAGTGAGTATGTATAAGTGTGTGTGTAAATATGTTTGCCAGTGCATATGTGAGTTACTGGGGTTGTGGGAGGGGGACATGCACAATGAGCCCATTTGGGGCACTTGGCTTTACTTGCCCCTGGACCACAAGGTGCCAGCCCTTACCCTGGGGTATATGGTACTGTGACTTCATGCAGACAAGCTATTTTTTAAATATATTGAAGGTTTTATTGACCGCACTAGCATTTGTCCATTTAACAGAGGCATTTATGACGTTTTTCTGTGCTCAGCTTGTAGGCTTCAAAAATCTCATTGGTTTGGGGGCACTTGGATTTTCAGTATTTAACAGTGTTGTCTATTTGTCTTTTATTCACTTATGAGTTGTGGTTGCACTTGGTTGTGTCCACTCCCTGCCCAGGTTCTGCCAACTTCCTGCCCACTCAAGTCCAACTAGTGCTAGCCATACCCCTGAATGAAAGCCCCCTCTCAGCCTTTTCTAGATATGAACAATGTTAATGTATGACTAAATAGAAGATAACCTGGAAAAGTGGCTGGAAGGCTCCAAGTACTGCAGTCATTCTGATCAATCCTTAGGAACAGTAATGTTAAAAATCACTAACTCCCTGGCTGCTTCCAGCCATTTTCCAGCCCCTTTTCAAACCCAGGAATTTCATGATCCTTCCATCTTCTAATATAGTGGGGAGTCCAGGCAAGAGTGCTGTGTTTCTACTAAAAAGGGTACTAGATGAATTTGTCAATTTCAAATTGTGTTGTATGGAGAGGTTTGCAATAAAAATGCACATATTTCTAAAATCCTTTGTTTATCCGTGTAAAAAAAACACCAAAATGTAAGCTTATTTTGCTTAGCATTATTTTTTAATAGTTGATTTGTAAGACAGCCATAGTCAAAAAGAATAAGCATTTAATGATTTGCTGCAGAAAAAATTAAAAGATGATGCTGACACCACAGCCTTTGTTGTTCCTTCCTTATGCGTTAGTTCAAAAGTTTCTGAATTGTGAAAGCAGAAAAAAATGAATGAATGTCTCACATTAAATAATACACATCAAAGATCTAAATCTTTAGGGCATTATACTTCTTTTTTATTATTAAAATAATAATTTTATTGCAAATAAGTATGAGAGCATACAGTAATGAGAAGATTATGCAGCGAGACTACCCATAGAGCCATAAGTTACTGAAGTACAATGATGTATGGAAAGCAATTGAATGGACAAGTATTGTCAATGCATATTATACAAATATGAGAGGGAAAACAGAGGATCACAGATAAAAATAAAAAAGAAGAAGGTATGTCTGAACATACCATGTTTGAACAGCAACTACACCTTACCTTCATGCAAATGCACTTAATATAAATACTGACTGTTTTATTTTTATTTTTTGGGGGATTTATATTTTTTATACAGACTTATTGTTTTTTAAATTCAGTATATCTGTTCAGTTACTATCATAAATAGAAACATAAATATTTGTTTTTTTGTTTTCTTAAAATGAAGTCTTGCGTTAGGAAATAGCATAGCTGGGTAACCTGGCAAAACTAAGATGTGCAACACCAGGTTTGAGTCTGGCAACATGAGCTAAGTTCCATCTCAGTTGTGTGTTCAGTACCTTATTAAAAACTTGTTGATACAGGATGCCTACCCTGGGAAATGTTCAAAGCTATGCTTAACTTGGGCATTAGTACAGACACTTTGTATCTCTGAAATGATTATTATTTTATAGAAATGCAATGTGGTTCAAAAGTGTGGGGTCACTTAGAAATGTTTTTTAAGATAACATAAAATGGATCAGAAACACAGCACAGAGGTTGTAAATGACTTGTAGCTGGAAACAGCTGATTTTTAATGGAATAACATCATAGGCATACAGAGGTTTAAGTTATCAAGTATGAATCATTACAAACTCCTTTTGTATCAGCTAGAAATTTCCTTTTGTCCCATGAAAACAGCTAAGTGACCCCAAACTTCTGAACAGTAGTCTATAGATATATATATATAAAAAAGCACTTACCCTGCACTCAATATTTACCTATCAACAATCACAGTGATGTTTCAAATCACAGCGGGACCTTTGTCAAGATGTGTATATATATATATATATATATATATATACTTATGTGTATATATATATATATATATAATATATATTTATATACTGTAGTGTGTATATATATATATATATATATATATATAATTGTTTTAAATAAACTTACCAAAACAGCACACTCAGTCTCCATTACTCTGGGACAAGTATCTGTTCCCGAAAACGTTGATGAAGTATTACACTTTTTAGTGACATTACAGGGATTTCTGAATCAGCTCAGAAATCTTTGAATCAGCTCAGAATTAGCCAATAAATAACATTTAACCTACAGTGATGTTAGGAGATACTTGATGCATTTTGCTGATCTGCAATATGAGTTTTTTTATCTATTGAAAAGTTATTTGTATGTATTAAAAAACAATTATTCACATAGTATTTTATTTTGATTTTTAAGAGATACAAATGAAAAATTCTACCACAATATTGTAAACCGAAAGGACTAATTCATTTGTTGCCTCTACGAGTTCCACCTGGAAGAGAAAGGATTATATTTTATATTAAATTTATATTATTTATAGTTTCCACTAGCACCATTTGATTCTAATTGGAAGAGAAAATTAATAAGATTTAAATCAAATAATTAAAATTAAAGAAATATTAATTGTAGTCAGGGCTGTTATATCGATTATATAAGTCTATAAAGTAATTAAATCAGCCGATCACTTAATTTATATAAATGCCATCCCATGACTGTTACTGAAATTTCATTATCTCCTTTTATGTATTTGTACTTATGTATTTGAGTGGTCCCTTACTGGAAGAATCATGGGCTATGTAAAGTCTGAGATTTAGTACTAGTAATTTTATGTGTTTATCGATAGTTTAGCAAATATTAAGTCATAACTTCTAGTCCTTTACAGGGTCAATCCATCCAACATATGCACTGTAATGCATATGATAGTTATGTGGTCCCCTTTTCAAGTGGACCCCCTTACAAATGATATACTTACCTGCAGTCAGCTACACTGCTGGCTTGGTGGACTCTTTAGATCCCCATCTGGAAAGAGCTTCCCTGCCACTGATTGGCTGCTTCACAGGGTATTTTAATATGCATTCTTCTAGTGGGGCTGTCAGCTACAGTAAACTGTTCCTTTAAATTAATTTCATTTTATGAATTAAGAAATTACTTACCAGAGTGCAGCCGTCTGTTTTCAAATTTGCTCGGCATTCAACCCCCAGCTATAAAAACAAGACAGAGTGCTGAGTGCAAGAGAACTGAATGATAAGCTGCGATGTCGGTGTATAGTAGGATTATTAACCCAACACCCCAAAATTAATTCACCAAATTTCCACAGGCGCAATAGTGCATAGATATGCAAAACCTTAATACATTCAGTTGATAAAACAGGAAGGAATCCAACTCATATTTTACATGAGCACCTTGGACAGTAATTTATGTATCTTCATGTAACATGTAAAACGGGTAAATGCATACAGTAAATGTAATTCACAATTGATCATTATAATTGATGAGAGTGACAGACAAAGAGGAATTGCCAATATGAAATGCTTCTTACCAAGGCTTTATCCAGCTCCACCAGAAAGAGTTCCAGCAATAGAGGATCTTTAGACACCTACATAATAACACACATACGTCATGTATTGAATACAGTAAATGCTGATACCTTTACCAATACCAATATTTTATTTGTAATAACCTGTAAGATATACTCACCTTTCTTGCTAATATGTATAGCACTTTTTATTTAATGTATAGGACATATGTTTTGAATGTGAAAAATGTTACCACAATATTGTAAACCGAAATGACTAATTCATTTGTTGCCTCAAGGAGTTCCTCCTGGAAAAAGAAAGCATTATATTTTATTTTAAATAAATGGCCAATCCTGATCAGATTTTCATGTAAAACACGCTATTTATCACTCACGTGGAAGACTGAAACTGATATTTATATCTGAATATGAAATCTATTTATCTTGGTCCATCTATGTATCTGTCTATCAATCTATCGATCAATCTATCTATATATCTGACTATAGATCCATATAGTCAGCTACTCAAAGGGAGGGGAATTTCCAAAAATATCAATATTAAATAGATAATAATTCAGTTTATAAATCAAACCGCCTATCAAATTTATAGTTTCCACTAGCACCATTTGAATGGAAATATGCAACTATAGATTCTAATTGGAAGAGAAAATTAATACGGTTTAAATCAAATAATTAAAATTAAAGAAATAATAATTGTAGTCAGGGCTGTTATCATTCGATTCAAGTCTATTAACACGTAATAAATTCAGCTCTGATCACTTAATTCATATAAATGCCCATCATGTTACTGAAATTTTCATTATCCTCCTTTTATGTATTTGTCACTTATGCTACTTTGAGCTGAGCCCTTACTGGCAAGCGGAATCATGCGGCTATGTAAAGTCTGAGCATTTAACGTACTAGTAATTTTATGTGCTTTATCGATAGTGCTAACAAAAGTATTCTAAAATTATAAAATTTCTCAGTCCTTTACAAGGCGGTCAATGCATCCAACCATATGTACTGTCAATGCACTAATGATAGCATCTGTGGTCCCCTTTTTTCAAGGCGGACGGGACCCCCTTACCACAATTGCAATATTACTTACCTGCAGTCAGCTACACTGCTGGCTTTTGCGTGCGACTCTGCTGGGCTTGCGGCGGTTCTCTTTAGATCCCCCATCTTGGAAAAGCAGCTTCCCTGCCACTGAACTCTGGCCTGCCTTCACAGGGTATTTTATATGCATTCTCTCTAATAGTGGGGCTGTCACTACAGTAAAACTGTTTTTTTTAAAATTAATTTTCATCTTTATGTGCATGGACTCTATAAGAAAGTCAATTGCCAATATTTTGAATTCAAGAAATGACTTACCAGAGCGCCAGCCTTCTGTTTTAAAATTTACTGCCGGCCAATTACACCCCCCCCTATAAAAACAAGACAGAGTACATGAGCACCTTGGACAGTAATTTATGTATCTTCATGTAACATGTAAAACGGGTAAATGCATACAGTAAATGTAATTCACAATTGATCATTATAATTGATTAGAGTGACAGACAAAGAGGAATTGCCAATATGAAATGCATCTTACCAAGATCTTTGCCACCAACACCAGAAAGACATCCAGCGGTAGTAGAACTTTAGACACCTACATAATAACACACATACGTCATATATTGAATACAGTAAATGCTGATACCTTTACCAATACCAATATTTTATTTGTGATAACCTGTAAGATATACTCACCTTGCTTGCTAATATGTATAGCACTTTTTATTTAATGTATAGGACATATGTTTTGAATGTTGGTCTTCGGACCCAGGTCCAGATTATTATTACATTTTATTTATATATCACCAAGAAATTACACAGTGCTTCTTGCAATAGACACTTTCAAAAGGTATGACAAAACTAAAATTGACAGATTAAACAAACCGATACAGAAGGCAAAAAGAACTGTCTGTATATAATACGTTTTAATGAAACTAACAAACTATTCTATTCCCTTTAACAGAGATACACATATTTTTATATCAGACGTTCTGCTGCAGTAGATGTAATGGTTTTCATAGCCCATAATGTCTGGTTTAAAGGCTGGGTAGAAAGTTTAGTTTAAAAAAGTCTGAGTCTGTTAGATCGATCAGTGTTTTAGATCTTTAGTTGAGTTCAGATGTGAAGATTAAATGTAAATTTACACAACTAATTTAATCAACAAGGTTTATAATTTATCTAAAAAATCTACAGTCATAGAAAGAGAGAAAGTAAATTTGGTAAAGATAATACCTGGCTAACTGACGCATAATGGATTGCAAGCTTTCAAGACTATCTAGCTCACTTCTTCAGGCATAGATATTCTCAGAAGTTTCCAATTTTCCCTAGATAGAAAATATAGTAATTCATGGCAGGCTCAGTGAATGGCCATAAGTATTCAGGCAATAGTCTTAGAAAATTTGTGAGCCCTTTGGAGATCTCTTATTTGAATGCAATCTTCATGGAAAACCGGAACCAGATGAAAAAAAACTGCTGAGAAACTACTAGTGCCTTGAGCTCTCAGGATCCCATACCAGATTAGCAAATACCAAATATCTTCCTTCTGCAGTCCACAGATTGAGGTTCTCTGTGATCATCCCTCACTAACACATCATGTGTTCCTGCC
>VKOC01037402.1:0-12782 GCA_009364415.1 Spea multiplicata | reverse complement strand
TGTGGCAGAGCCTGTTCTGATGTGTGTGTCTGGGTGTCGGTGTGACAGAGCCTGTGTTGGAATGTGTGCCCTCCTGAAGTTGTAGTGACTTCAGGGGACAAAACGTTCAAAACGACAAAACGTTCAAGGCCCTGAAATCATTTAGTGGAGAAGGTTTTTATTGTGTTATAATATTTATTTCAAGGATTAGTCACACTCAGTTGTGGCTTCAGGCTTCCCATGTTGAATGATCAAGTATTATTTTAGCCCAATAACAAAAGTATAATTCCATAGCACATTACTTTTGGAAATTATGAATGCCCCCCCAGTTTGACTGTGGTATCTTGTGTGCCCCCCCTATATATTGTTTCTAGAGTCGCCACTGATGGCAAATAAGAACCATTAGGCCCATCCAGCCCAACCTCTGAACCCAGCCCAACCTTTCCTTAGTACATGGCCTTATCCTATATCTAGCTTGGCCTTATGCCTATCCCATGCTTGCTTAAATGTCTTTACTGTATTTACATCTACCACTTCTGCTGGAAGGCTATTCCATGCGTCCACTACCATTTCCGTAAATTAATGTTTCCTGATGTTACCTTGAAACCTTTGCCCCTCTTGTTGTGGAAGTATTTCTTCTTTTAAATAAACTCTCTTCCTTTATCTTGTCGATTCCCTTTAAGTATTTAAATGTTTCTATCATAGCTCCTGTGTCGCCTCTTTCTTCCAGGCTATATAAAATCCTTTAACCTGTCCTGGTAAGTTTTATCCTGTAATCCATGAACCATTTTAGTAGCCCTTCTCTGAACTTTGTCCAACATATCTATATCCTTCTGGAGATACGGTCTCCAGTACTGTACACAATACTCCAAGTGAGGCCTCACCGGCATAAGCACTTCCATCTTTCTACTGCTAATACCCCCCCTATTTGCCACTCTGCCCAATGGTGTGCCTTTTAACCCTCTATATGCCACTCTGCCTCCAGAAATGTCTTATACCCTCCAATATGCCACTGTGCCCCATGATATGCCTTTTAACCCCCTATATGCCCCTCTGCCCCATGATATGCCTTATACCCCTATATGCCACTCTGGAGGGTGAGACCCCAAACCCCAGCTAATGTAACAGGGATGCCCAAGATGGGGGTGACTGTCAACCTGCGGAGAGGCTGATACAAACAATAACAGTTGGTTAGTCTTAACTCTTGAGTAGGTGAGCATGGCTTTCACCACCCAGATTGCATGATAATGCAAGCAATATATTTCTTGATCAATGTGCAATCTGTAATAAAACAAACATGTATTTTAAATATCATGGAACATGAATACAAAAAGTGTCATTAAAAAAACAGAGAGTCCCTTCTGGGTTGTCAGCTAGTTTCAGTCATCTATTACTATGCCGCCTCATCAGTCTAATTAATCCCAGTGGCGTTAAGATGCCCTCGTGTCAGTTCGTGGCTAGTTGTAACATCCTGTACAGCAGGGGCTATATTTCCCCTTAAGTATAATTAACTTCTTAATTGGAGCCTAAGCACCACCTATTGATCTGTCGCATCACTCCAAATGGGAGCTGGCAGTTTCCCCTACTCATCACCCAAAGCCACTTCTGGGTGAATTGCAGACCAAGTTGTCATCCCATACAATTATTGTGTTTGAGCACAGGTGTAAGTCATATGAGGCATTAGGGGCCATTTGCAATGTGAGATCTGAGAGGTCTTGAAGGATCAGGCCCCTCAAAGGACCAGAACCTGGTCTATCTTGCATTCTTCAGGATCACCTCCTTTAGAGGGAAGTCAGCTATTTGACAAATAATGTCTCTGGAGGATGGACCCTAAGTCACAGGGCTGTATGCGATCTTTCTATCTTGAACTTCGAGTCCCTGGGTCCATCCCCTAAGTCATTGAACAGGTGATTGGTCAGGTTCCTGCAGGAGGCTGGGCCTTGGGGGACCTCTAACTCTAATATTAAGCCGTCTTCTCCACTTATCCAAGTCTTTCAAGTGGTGGCGATAGTCTGCCAGGCAAAATGAATGTTAAGAGATCTTCACCGCGTGGGAGATGTTTTGTGTTTGCTGTGCCATATTGCATTCCTACTGGGCAACACATCACTCAAGGCCCATTAGGTCTTTTCTCAGTCACAATCTTATCCCTAATAGTTTGTTTAAGATCTGTGATTTAGGTGCTCTTTCCACAGGGTAGACACTTGTCAGGTTAGGAGCCCCCAATGTCTGAGTTGAGCGCATATCAAGCCTTCTATGCCCTTTGTGCTGCTGGGAGAGGAGGCAGCTTGCTTCTCTGATGGTTAGTAAGCAAAGTCTGCCGGGGGGGTCGAAAGTATTTAAACAGAGGCAGACACCGATTTTCTTCTGCCTCCTGGAATTAGGGCTATCGTGCTTGTTCTTTAATGCTAGCCCATGATTGAACATGGACATTTTGCATATGTGCTCATATGTGGAACAAGTAGAGTACTCTAATATGTATTCTTCTATAGTTGGAGAGTTAGGTGACTTCTTAATTACCTACATAACTGTGTTTAACCCACATTGGAGATAGTGAGCTGTAATACTCACTCTAAATGTGTTAAAGTATTTGCAATTTGAGTATAACAAATCTAACAGGATAATTTGAATAAGTAAAGATAATTTTATCCATTGGTTATTAAAGTGGCCCTCACACTACCTGAATGCTGCCCAGGATAAATTTATTTATTTCTTTTCTAACAGAAAATATAACAATTGGTAATAGCCATATACACCAATAAACCTAGGTCAATGTAGTTTAATTTACACTAGGATTTTATAACGCCATTATATAGCACTCCAAAAAGTTCACCATAGTTTTAAAATTTTAAAAGTTATTTGGTGTAGGATGAGAAACATCTCCAAAAAAAGTTCTTATTATCTGCTTTATGTTCACAATTTTTACACTCCCAGAGAGGGATTACTCATATTATTCCACGGTATGTAATATGTATTCCAGACTTGACAGGTTCCTGACGGATGGGCCCACCGTTTCCGCTATAGAAAAATGCGAGATACATGACATCTCTTGGTCTGATCATGCTCCTATTTCTTTACATGTCTCGGAATTGATCTCTTTATCTCCACACAGGTCCTGGAAGCTTAGTGATTATTTATTAGAAGGGAAGAGAATGTGGATTTGGCTAGGAGTCGTATTAAAGAGTATTTTGCTGATAACACATCTCCTGAGGTGAGTTGCAGTATGATGTGGCATTGTGGCTTTAGCCTTAAAGAGAATGAAACAAACTTTCTACACAAAGGGTAATAAGGCTTCTTGTCTTTTGCCTTTAAACGTAAAGCATACAATATCGTCCACAAGAATAGAATACCTGTTAGACGAGAAAAATCAAAGAGTATCCCATCCAGTTAAGATTAGTAATTTATTTGCTAGTTATTACAAGCGTTTATATAACCTTCATGATAATCCTGAGAAGTGTGTCACTGTAGAGCAAATCACTACATTTTTAAATTCAGTAACGTTACCATCTATTACATCTGATAAAGCAAATGTATTACAGGAACCTATCTCTTCGGAAGAGATTAAGTTAGCAATCAAGCAAGCTCCTACTGGTAAAGCCCCTGGACCAGACGGTTATACTAAGAAGTTCTCTGATTTATTAATCCCATACTTAACTACTTTATTTAATATGTATTGGAAAGAAGGTAAAATGCCGGAGGAGGCCTTAGGTGCCAAAATTGTAACATTACCTAAACCCGGTAAATCACCAACTTCTTGTCCAAATTAGGCCTATATCTTTAATGAACAACGACACCAAGCTATACGCTAAAATACTGGCAAATAGACTGTCCAAATTAATTCCATCTTTGATAAATGATGACCAGGTAGGCTTTGTCTTGGGTAGACAGGCCTCAGATAGTACTCGTAGGTTTATTAACTTGATTCAACACATTCACTCAGTCAAGTCACCTTCGATGCTTCTTTCTTTAGGTGCGGAGAAGGCGTTTGATAGAATTGTCAATCATTGTATTGTACTGCAATTCTACAATGAAGGTTTCAGCCTCGGGATATGAATCTGATGTTTTGGAATGGAACAAGACAGGGTTGCCCTTTGTCGCCTTTACTCTTTATTTTAACAATTGAACCTTTGGCTAAGGCCATTAGGTCATCTCAGGCTATAGAAGGTATTAAGATAGGTAAGACTATATATAAAATAGGTTTGTTTGCAGACGATGTTATTCTTTCTTTGTCTACTCCTGCCTCTACACTTCCTTCGATATTTGAGTTGTTACAAAAGTTTGGACGAGTATCATACTATAAGGTTAACACTTCTAAAACGCAAGCCCTATCATTTTATGTGCCAGGACCTGTGTTGGTAGCTTTAAAGAATCAGTTCTCATTTGATTGGAGAGAGACATATCTTTCCTTTTTGGGTATTCACCTTACCAAGGACCTGTCACAAATGCACTATAATAATCTGCCTAGGGCATGGACAAAAATGAAGGCAGACTTACATAAGTGGTGTGATTTTGAATTGTCTTTAATGGGACGAATAGCTGCGATAAAGATGAATATCCTACCGAAATTTCTATACTTTTTGAGAACTATTCCCCTAACTATACCAATGTCCTTTTTAAAAATGGTCCGTTCCAGTCTGTTGGGTTTTATTTGGCGTAATAAATTATGCAGGATTAAATTGGCCACTCTACAGAACCTTAAAAATTGTGGTGGACTTCCAGATTTTAAGTGGTATTACTATGCTAGTAATGCTTCTTCAGCTATTAGCTATAACTGTAATTCATATAATTCTAAATGGCTAGTAATGGAAAATGAAAGAGTATCTCCACATTCTATATGTGAACTAACTTGGCTTCCTAAAGGTAAAAGACCTATTGTTAGAAAAATGTTCCCAACAACTAAATTAGCTTTGAAGGCTTGGGATATTTTATTTTTAAAGGCCCATTCCGGGAAATATTGGTCTAGAGCAAGGCCCCTGTGCATATTAGAAAAACATTCTTTACAAATTTTCCCTAAAAATTGGCAAATTTACCAAATTACCCATTTGGATAACTTTTTTTCTGGTAATTCTTTACTAACTTTTAAATCCATTAAAGAGAAATTTGGCCTACCAGAGGGTATGGAATCTGAGCACACCATGATTGTGACTAAATTACAGGACTGCTTTCAGGTTCCTGTGTTGGGCCAAAAAATGGGAAAATTGCAATTGTCATCCTTGGAAAGAGTATGCATTCAGAGTCCTTATCAAAGAAATACAATTATCAGTTATCAGTCACTAATGGGCACTTTTGTCCAGAAATTATATTTCATGCTTGCATGGGAGAGGGAACGTAATTTTCAATTTGATTTGGAAACATGGTTTTCAATAGTGTCAGCTTTAAAAGGTATCACGCAATGCTCCAATCATCTGGAAACTCATTATAAAATTATTTACCTCTGGTATCTTACACCTGCTAGGCTCCACAAGATGAACTCTTCTGTAAGCGATAGATGTTGGAGAGGGTGTGGGGAGGAGGGGACCATGTCCCATGTTTGGTGGACTTGTGCGAAAAACGTTTTGGAGGGATGTTTATAAACTTGTGAGCGATATAACACCTGTTATAGGCCCCTTTTCCTCAGAACTCTTGTTACTCAAAATACTACCAACCACAATAACTAGGATTGATAGGATACTAATAGGACATGTTTTAATTGCAGCAGCATCGGTTCTGCCCAGATATTGGAAGACCTCTGTTGTTCCTACTGTTAGGGAAATTGTTTCCCTAACAGTGGAGAATAAAGGGTATGAACTGGCAATGCGACATCCCTCAACTCTTCTAAACAAACTCAGATATTTCTGGGATATATGGGAAGCTAATATTTTGAAACAAACTACATAACTTGTAACTTTTGTTTTCATGTTCCACCCATGATGTGTCCATATTATATTTACTATACGTCCTTTATTATTTTTATTTTTGTATATTTTTGTTTCTCCTGCACTCACTATAAACAACCATGGTATATCAATATGTCTGTTTGTATATATGCCTAAGAGGAACTGTGTTCTTACATTTGACTGTGTGATACTGTCATTGATACTTATGTTTGATGGATGGAGACCCTTTCCCTCCCCTGTTTCATCTTGTTTATCCCCTTATTTTGTTGTTGTTATATATATTGTAAACTTTAATAAAACATATTTGAAACAAAAAAAGTTCTTGAAATCATTATAAATGAAAGGAAAACCAAATGTCTTGTGATTGCATTAGACAGCTAGACATTTGAATAGAAAATGTTCTTTGCATAGTAAAATTTCCCGAGCAAAAATTATGGTGAGAATTGTATGCAAACAACTTGAAGTTTGCATGGGAACTTTTTTCTGAAATTTATTTCCTCAAATTGACATTTTCTCTAACAAAAAATATTTATTATTATGCCAATGTTCATCGATTTTCACATAATGCAAGGTTACATACAGCCATGAAGGGTCTGTGGATCTCATCCCTACTGGTTTTCATGGCTACCGCTACCATGATTTGTTCTATTTTCTGAGCTGTCCTGCTTTTTGTTTTGTTTAGGTGTAATATCACCATTTCTAGTGACTACTGGAGGTCACAGATCTTTGCCAATTGGAGGAATGCCCGGACCTGTGAACAAATGCATTCAATGTCCATGCATTCTGCCCTTGTCTGATTGGGAACATTTCAGACAATTGCTTAATTGAAGGTACATAAGCCTTATGGGCAATCTTAAATGCAATTTCTGCATAAGATGCCATAGGAGTGAAGGGAAACATTCAGTCCCAGCATTTTGTGTTTGATCTGTAGCTTACTCAAGCTTATCCTAGGTTCACGGTTGTTCCAGAGAAATAAGTTAAATTGTTTGTTGATTTTTGAAGTGTCTCCTGGTGGTATGAGCAATTGCAGCTGCTTTATGGGATACAGTAGTTTCGGGAAGCTGACCTTCTTAATCAGGTTCTCCCTTCCCGGGAGGGATAAGTGCATTGGTTTCCAAACTCTCAGTTCTCCCAATACGGTTTTGATTGTTTCCACGTACAGTATCTCACAAAAGTGAGTAAACCCCTCACATTTTTTGTAAATATTTTATTATATCTTTTCATGTGTAAGAAATTACACTCTAAAGTAGTGAGTGTACAGCCTGTATAACAGTGTAGATTTGCTGTCCCATCAAAAGTACCTCAACACACAGCCATTAATGTCTAAACCTTGGCAACAAAAGTGAGTACACCCCTAAGTGGAAATGTCCAAATTTTACCCAAATGTCCAAAGTTTACCCATTTCGCCTCCCCGGTGTCATGTGACTCGGCAAGGTCTCACGTGTGAATGGGGAGCAGGTGTGTTAAATATGGTGTTATCGCTCTCTCAAGGGTCACTGGAAGTTCACCATGGCACCTCATGGCAAAAAACGCTCTGAGGATCTGAAAAAAGAATTGTTGCTCTACATAAAGATGGCCTAGGCTATAAGAAGGCTGCCAAGACCCTGAAACTGAGCTGCAGCACGGTGGGCAAAACCATACAGCGGTTTTACAGCACAGGTTCCACTCAGAACAGGCCTTGCCATGGTCGACCAAAATAGTTGCGTGCACATGCTCAGCATCATATCCAGAGGTTGCCTTTGGGAAATACTCGTATGAGTGCTACCAGAACTCACACGAGTGCAGAGGTTGAAGGGGCTGCACACTGCATCAAATTGGGAGAGGGAGGTAGATAGTGAGAAGGGAGAGGGGGTAGATATTTAGAGGGGGATAGATAGTGAGGGGGTTGATAGAGGGATAGATAGTGTGAAGGGAGGGGGGAGAGGGGGTAGTGAGTGAGAAGGGAGGGAGAGGGGGGTGAAGAAGAGAAGGACGAGGAGAGGGGTATGATAGTAAGATGGGTGGATTGTAAGAAGGGAGAGGGAGGGGGTAGATAATGAGAAGGGAGGGAGAAGAGGTAGATAGTGAGAAGGGAGGGGGTAGATTAGTGAAAAGGGAGGGGGGCAGATATTTGAAAGGGAGGGAGAGGGGGTGGATAGTGAGAAGGGGTAGAAAAGAGGGAAAGGTAGACAGTGAGAAAGACTGTAGTAAGTACCGTGTTGACTCGGATATAGGCTGAACCCTAAAAGTTTGGTGCTTTTTTAAAGAAAAAGTTTTGTAATAGATATGCTGCCACTCTGTCCCCCACGCCGTGATATGCTGCAACTCTGTCCCCCCCCGAGATATGCTGCCACTCTGACCCCCCCTTACCAGAGCAGACTCCCGGGTGTCTTGCGGGGCCGGAGGGGGACATCTACGCAATACGCGTATACAACTCCCGGTGCCGGCACTCAGTGGATGCACTTAGACAACCTCCCGTGCCGGCACTCTCCTCCGTGGAAAGTGCCGGCAGGGGAGGCTGTCTGAGCGTATTAGAGAGTAGGATGCGGGTCCCCTGCACCGCTGCGGCCGATCTGTATCCTAACCCTGCTGCCTGCCCGGCGCCCGGAACTGCATGTCCCGGGCGTCGGGCGCTAGACCCCGAATATAGGCCGCACCCCCACTTTAAAAACATAAAGTGGGGGGAAAAAGTGCGGCCTATATTCGGGCCAATACGGTATAATGAATAAATAAAGAGTGAGAATGAGTGAGAGAATAAATTAATGCGTGGATGCATTGTGTGAATGGGTGAGAGAATGAATGTGTGGATGAATTGTCTGAATGAGGGAGATAATGAGTTTGTGAGAATGCATTAATGAATGTGTAAATTTGTGTGAATGAGTGAGAGAATAAATGATTGTGTGAATTAATTATGTGAATGAAAGTGTGAATTAGTGAGTGACTGTAAAAGTGTGTATGATCGATGTATAATTGATTTGTGGAAAGGTAAAGATGGCACAAGCAGGATGTTTGAGCCTTGGGCACCAAGATGTCACAGGCAGGGTGTTTATGGGACAAAGATGGCACAGGCCGGGCTGGTTGGGGACAAAGTTGACTCATGCTCGGCTGTTTGGGGACAAGGATGGTAAGTCCTATGTGTGTAATCTGGGTGCTAGTCAGGTTCTATGTGGGCAGTGTGGGCACCAGGGCTTGCTTTGGGTTTATGCAACCTATCATCTATGCCTGTAGTTTTATCTCTACCTTTATTGCTGAGTTTTCATGTGGTTTCCAGTTGAGCTATACCTACAATGCTATGTTTCCATACATAATTATTGTATACCTGCAAAAACAGGATTTGTATGTCTGATTCTATGCCTCCAGTGTTGAGTTCACATGTGAACAATAATAACAATATTAATATATATGTGATTGCTAACAGCAATCACACTCCTATCATGCCCAGGCAACCAGTACATGCTAGAACCTGGACATGATAAGGAGTGTGATTGCTGTTAGCAATTATATATATTAATATTGTTATTTAATTTTTTCTCCTATTTTGGTGTGTTACTTACTTTAAATAAAAGTGTGAGATTTTTTTTTATGGTGGGGGGGTCATGTTCGGTTTCGGCCACGTAAATGCTGTATTTTTGGTTTCTGTCCAGAATTTTCGTTTCGGTGCATCCCTACTACTAAGCCAGACAATTAGGTGGTAGGCCTACACCACATCAATGTTTGGCTTAGTATATAGTGATAGGAGTTATGCTGCACTATTGTCAATGTATAGTGATAGGGATTACGCTGTACCACCGTCATTGTCTGCCTCAGTATATTATTATTATTATTTATTGTTTTATATAGCGCCATCAAATTCCGTAGCGCTGTACAATGGGTAGACAGGACATAGCAAGTAGTATGTAACATAAATTGACTAACAGAGACAAAAGGTGAAGAGGGCCCTGCTCAAACGAGCTTACAGTCTAGAGGGAGTTGGGTTGTATTACACAAAAGGTAAAAGGTAAAAGTGCCACTGTTGGGGATAGACCAGCCACACTAGTAAAAGTATTGCAGTAAAAGTATTGCAGGGGAGGGAGTAGGAAGGGTAAGCTAAAGGAATATGAGAGGAAAGGGGTTAATGTGCTATGTTGTAGGCATCCTTAAAGAAGTGGGTCTTGAGGGATTTTTTGAAGGAATGAAGGCAGGGGTAGAGACAGATAGACTGGGGGAGGGCATGAGAGCTAGAAATCAGAGGAGAGGACAGAAGGAGATCGTTGGATGAGCGGAGAGACCGGTTAGGAGTGTATTTAGAGATGAGAGAGGAGATGTAGGGAGGGGAACCGCTGTGAAGGGCTTTGAAAGTAAGAGTGAGGATTTTGAAGATTCCTCTGAAGAGCACAGGCAGCCAGTGAAGAGACTGACAGAGGGGAGAAACGTTAGTAAAGCGATGTGAGAGGAAGATAAGTCTGGCGGCAGCATTCATGGTGGATTGTAGAGGGGTGAGACGGTTAAGAGGGAGACCGGCTAAGATCGGCTAAGAGGGAAGATGAGGAGTTCAGTTTTGGAGAGGTTGAGTTTCAAGAAACGTTCAGACATCCAGGTAGAGACAGATGCAAGGCAGTTAGCTACACGATCTAAGACAGAGGGAGAGAGATCAGGGGAGGATAGATAGATCTGGGTGTCATCAGCATACAGGTGGTATTGAAAGCCAAAGGATGAGATCAGTTTGCCAAGGGAGGAAGGGTAAAGAGAGAACAGAAGGGGTCCTAAAACTGAGCCTTGGGGTACCCCAACTGAGAGAGGGAGAGGAGGGGAAGTGTTACTGGAGACAGAGACACTGAAGGTACGATCAGAGAGGTAGGACGTGAGCCATGAGAGAGCAGTATCACGGAGGCCAAGATCATAAAGCTTTTGAAGGAGAAGAGGGTGGTCCACCGTGTCAAAAGCAGCAGAAAGGTCCAGTAGAATTAGCATGGAGTAGTGGCCCTTGGATTTAGCAGTGAGTAAGTCATTAGTAACTCTAGTAAGGGCGGTCTCAGTAGAGTGTCGAGGACGAAAACCAGATTGAAAAGGGTCAAGCAGGAAGTTGGAGTCTAGAAACTTAGTTGTATATAAACAATTCTTTCCAGAAGCTTGGAGGTGAAAGGAAGCAGAGAGAAGGGACGGTAGTTGGAGAGATCAGTGGGGTCGAGGGAGGACTTTTTCAAGATAGGAATAATGGTAGCATGCTTGAAGGACGGTGGGACAGATCCAGTAGTGAGGGAGAGGTTGAAGATATGAGTTAGAGTGGGGACAAGGGTAGATAAAAGAGACTGGGTGTAACGTTTCTGAAGGTAAATGCAGGTAAGGAATCCAGTATGCAGGAAAGGTAGCAGCAGGCACGGTTCGGACAGAGTCCAAAGAATAGTAGAGCAAGCCGGGTCAGGAATGGAGAAGGTAACGTAGTCTGGAGCAAGCAATGGTTCAGCAACAGGAAGATCCTCAGACAAGCCGGGTCAGGAGTGGAGAAATCAGAATAAACAGGAACAAGCCGAGTCAGCAACGAGAGGGTAATCAGACAAGCCGGGTCAGGAGTGGAGATATCAGAGTAGCCAGGAACAAACCGAATCAGAAATAAACGCAATATGCAGCAGAGAACAGCTCAGCTGGGAACAACAACCGAGCACTGACTGAGTGTCAGTGCTCAGGTTTTAAACTTGCCGCTTCTCCAAGCCCCGCCCCAGCTGATGACGTGGAGCTGTGTGTGTGTGTAGCGCCGCCCCCAGCTGATGACGTGGAGCTGTGCGTGTAGCGTGGTCTCCACTGAGGCATAGAGAGAAGGAGGGGGCGTGGCGTGTGTACGCGTGCCTCCTCCATATTCTGGATGGGCGGCATGGGGAGCAGCAGACCACGAGTACCTGCTGGACGCGGGCACCGAAGATTGGGCACCGGGGAAGGTAGGTGGCGAGTACCCGCTATCCGAGAACGTCCCGGATTGTGACACTGGGTGAGATGGGAAGGGATGGGGTCAAGGGGACATGTGGTTGGACGAGAGGAAAGAAGAAGAGCATGTACATCCTCTTCAGTGACAGCAGAGAAATTAGTTAATGTAGTGAAGGGAGAAGAGGTCAGTGGGAAGGGGGGTGCGCAGTCAGAGGGAGGTGACTGTGCAGATATGTCATCTCTGATAGTTTGACATTTATTATTGAAGAATGGCAAAGTCAGATGCATTAAGGTTAGTGGAAGGGGTAGGAGGGATCGGTCGAAGCAGGGAATTGAAAGTGTTAAAGATTGGTTTGGGGTTGTGGGATAGGGAGGAGGTGAGGGAGGTGAAATAGGTTTCTTTAGCAAGGTTAGGAGCAGAGTAGTAGGAACGTAGCTTAAATTTATAGTGCAGAAAGTCAGACATGGAATTAGACTTTCGCCAACTACGTTCGGCAGTGCGGGAACATTGTCGTAGGTGTCGGGTTACAGTCGTGAGCCAGGGTTGGAAGTGTGACCGTCGTGAGGAGCGAGGAGTAGCTGGTGCTACATGCTCAAGAGCAGATATGAGAGTGGCATTATAGACAGAGGTAGCGTTGTTAGGGCATGACATGTTAGAGATTGGAGAGAGGAGAGGGAGTAAATTAATTGAGAAGTCCTGAAGGTTAATAGAGCTGAGGTCTCTGGTTAGGCGGGATTGGGGTGCACGGGGGCGAGTGCGAGGCAAGATTAGAGAGCAGGAAAGGAAGTGGTGGTCAGAGAGGGGGAAAGGGGAATTTGAAAGGTTAGTGGGAGAGCACAAACTAGAAAAAATAAGGTCCAGGGTGTTATCGTCATCATGAGTAGGGGAGTTAATATGGTGTTGGAGATCAAAAGAGGAAGTGATAGAAAGAAATTTTGAAGCCATGGGACTCAATGGGGTGTCGGTGTTGAAATCCCCAAGGACAACAGAAGGAACATCAGAGGAGAGGAAGAGAGGGAGCCACGAGGAGAAGTGATCAAAAAAGATGTTAG
>VKOC01037399.1:0-10127 GCA_009364415.1 Spea multiplicata | reverse complement strand
AATCTCCTCCGCCAGTTTAGGAGGGGTGGAAGATGGCTCGGTTTGCACTCCTCCCCCTCCATCCTGGGCAATTTAATCCTTTTGCTGCCAGAGAGGTTTGGATCACGCCGCAAAGTCTATGGATTAGAAACCGGCCCTTATAGGAGAATCATATAGCCTTACTCATTTTCTCTTTACTCAGTGGGAATAATTTAGTCGTTTTTGGAAGTTGGGAGTTAAAAGATGACAAAGTATTTGTTTACAAATTTCTACGAGAGCGCGGCAGTAATTGTGTTGTAACTTTTTATGAAAGGCATTTTACGGTATTTTTTCTGGGATCTATCGGATTTTGAAAGAAGGACTAGCTATTTTTTTGGGGTCCACTATGACCTAAGGGCCATCACCCGTTGTGCAAAAACCAGACACCTCCCAACAACCCGTCCTCGGTCATCATTGACCATTATACTCTGTTTATGCCCTTGCTTCAGTCCTCTGTCTCTTTGCCCTTGGTCAATTATCCCTTTTTTTTTAATCTTCCTTCGTACAAAGGGGGCTTGTAAGCGGTGTAAAGGACCCTCTAACCCTGGCTACACCCCTCTTACAGAATGAATGTGCTGAACGTTTCTTTCAAACTGAGTGTTTTCGCTTTACTCTTTATAACCGTACTGCATCTCTACCATCATTCCAAAGGGAGGTAAAACGTAAGAACATTCTGTAAATTAGGGAAAACAAAAATGGCCAAGATGGTCAGTGCACTGCTACATTTGCCATATAAACAGGCCGTGCCTCGCAGGGCCAGTGTCCCTTTAATCTCAATTCTGTACTGTAGCTATCGGGAGATAATCTCGCTGGCGTATTTCTCTGCTGTTACTTTTTGGAGGTGATGTCATTAGATATATAGAAAGTTTTATTTACACGAGGCCTTGTTTCTTTTCTCCTATTTTCCCAAGCTCTGGCTTTTTGCCGTCTCTTTCCACGTATACAGTGTAATAACCATTGGCCGGCATCCTCCATTCCCTTGCTCCCTTTTTTTACTCTTGCTATTACTCCATTAACCCTTTCCCAGTCGATCTCTCATCACCAATTTGTCGACACGCTTTACTCTGTTTAGAGTTTAAAAAATAATACATGGAATTTTACTGTCCACAGTAAACAGTGCAGTGTTAATTTGCCACTGTTTAAAGCAGAAATCCTCATACTTGCAACCTAGCATGGCTTTCACTGTAGTAAAGTGCGGCAACCAGAGGGTTAAGAGGCCAGAAAACCGAAGAATATGCATGGATTATCTAATTTCGTTATAATTCGTAGCAGTAATGGGGTTAGCCGGCGCACGCAGCGTTAAACCAAACACTTCGCAGGCAACAGAAAGTTTCCATTCCCACATCCTGAAAAAAAGTCCTGTAAAGCAAAGAGCCGTCAAGTTCAGGCTTCCCGCTTCCCTCTGGCCTGGAATATGCTAAGAATATGCGACATCGAGAGGAAGAGGCAGTCGCATTTCAAAGACAGATAAGCCGAAGGGGGAAACGTTTGTTTTTTTTACAGAAGCGTTTCTCAGACATATTTGGAAGTAAATAATTTTGGAATGGTATTTAATTAGAATACAGATTTTAGAATATTTCTTCAGAAACGTTGGGCTAGAAGTCAGATCTGATGAGATCCATGGAGTCTGTGTGCGCCATCTTCACTATGTGGGGCCAAAGGAATTCCTTGTTGGCTACTTCAAGACAGCATCACGTAGCTGCCACCAACTGATGGTCAGCTCTGTCTCTTCACAGGTCCTCCCTAGATCAGGGTAACACAATGGAGAGGATGTGTTCAAGCACTTTTAGGTGATGGCAGATGGAAGATAAAACCTCAGTTGTCTTAGACATGTAGAAATATAAATCCTCATACGTCCATAATTTTTGTATTTAATTATGGCTGCCACGAGCCTAGGAAAATCTATTTTATATATATATAACCATTTTATTGTACAGTCATACTATATAAATAGGGATATGAGTGCTTATATTTTTTTTATTTTTTATATCGTATATCAGCTATTTACACTCAATTGACCAATTAACATAGGAAAGGTTACTCTCTTTAGCGGTGTCTATTATGTTACTTTTGTTTGTAATAAGCCTCCAAAAATAAAAGCACTCCAAATGAGGCCAGGTGAGCCGGAGTTTTGAGGATAAAGCCGGTGAAGGGCGTTTCTGAAGCCGGTTTGCGAGTGCCTTGTGCTCTGGCAGATTAGGAGCTCTGTAATAGAGGATCAGGTGTAAGTCTATAGAGTAGCAGAATCGAGCATCCTTTGTAAGCAGAGTATTGTGTAGCAATTGTATGATGCGTTATTAGAAACGCCATTCTATACCCTCTGCACAGAGAATGCCTTCCATGCAGGCTTCAGTGGGTACGCGGCATCGCCCTTCTCCCCTGGAGGTCGTGCCCTCGCCTGATGTCTTCTTAATAAGCTGTCATCGCTGTTCTCATTCAAAATATTTGTTGAGAAAGTCTTTGGTTTCACATGGGAGCACAGCTTGGTTATCTGTCTAGCTTAACGTTTTGGGTTCTGTAGTGTGTGGCCAGAAACGTTTTACCGGATCCCCTTCTCTCCATCTTGCGTGCTGTCGTCTGTTATAAAACAGCGATGTTAATACCTGCGCAAGAAGGGTAAATTGTATTATGGCTTACGAGTTATAGGTCGTTATCCCGAATTGGCTTAAAAGCTATTGTGACAGCTCTTGATTGCATGTAAAGTTGTAATTATTTGACCAGTAGAGCCAGGGATTATCTGTTAGTTTGATCTGTGGAATGATGGCCTTTAGTTAGTACTTAGAAAGTAAAGACACATAAATGAATCTAGACGTGTGTTGTGTACGTGAGATATATATTTATATATATATATATATATATATATATATATATATATATATGTGTATATATATGTATGTATGTAGATTAAAAGGGATGTTATACATGCTATAAAATGAAAGAATCAAATGTTCTGTCAGATAAACTGATCGTAAGCTCTCAGACAAGCTGCTTTATCTCTTGAGTTTTCATACAGTCATACACTACTATCATGTAATAATCATTTTCAAGATAACAGTCAGGTCTGGCACAGGTTTACTTTTTTTTTTGCCTATTTCCCTAATGCGTTTCTGCCTAGGAGCTTTAGCATTCGATTCTCCCTGACCCTATGCTGAAAGCCAACTTGGGCCCCCTGACCCTATGGCTGCCACTTCACAGCCGAAGCTGTGCCTTGATGGGCCTTGGTGCTGGCTTTAATCTTCCTGGAATCTACCTATATTTCAGTGAAACTTGTCAACCCTACATTAAAACTCTTACCTCTTCCTTCTGCTTATCTACAAGCTGTCTGTATATGGCTCCTAATGTGTAAAAAAGTATACCGTGCCCTATACAGTATTGGGGGCTAGCATTGACCCCCCCTTTTGTTCCAGTAAACTTCCTGGAGACTGCCATTGTTGTTGGTCATGTGATATACTTTGGGTGACTTAGCAAGTGTGGTCCTCATAACAATGGCTTTTTTTTTTTACTTTTAAGAAATCTGTGAAAAATATAGGCATTAAAACATTTCCAAATCATTAGCCTTAAAATACACCCAGCTGTCAAAGAACTTTGGTAGTCATATGCCCTTTCTAGCTTTCCATTAAGCTAAAGTTTGCTTAATTTGGTGAATTAAATGGTTGTTGTAAAATAAATCAGGCTAATAGGTCGTGCTTATTCTTCACCAACATATAGGTGCCCATGAGCACTTTGTATGAGGAGTGCTGAGTGGAGGAAACCTTTGGCTTGGCTTACCACTTGGGTTGAACGCTACCAGCCTTCCAATGTCTCTGCTTACTTTAATCTGTAAACGCCATGGATGTAAGATTTTGGGAAGTGAGAGAAGTTTTGTGCCTAGGAAAAGGGTTTTTCAAAGGCAAAGGACTCTGTGTGGGATGTAACGTCCAGGTTTATGCCTTTATGAAGTCTTATCTGCTTCATGTTTGGATAAACGTATTGGGTGGCTTTCTAATACTTCCGTTAGGTAATTAAACAATTTGAGCTGCTTTAAGAGCAGAAAGCCATGTTTTTTGCATTGAATAATTAGTTCAGATATATGTACAGCCTCTGTTGGGTATTTTCAGTATATCGACACATTGCTATAAAATATGCATTATTTTTCCATCTTTGTGTAGAATTACATAATTTGTTTTAAGCATATGGAGAATTTCCTGGCAAAAGCATTAAGAGGACCAAAAAAAACCTGCTCTTTGAAAATGACGTGTTATCCCTGATTTTGACCTCTCAGTGCCGAGTGAAGCAGATTCCGGAGCATACCTTACTGTTTGTTTTGACTTCCCTCTATTTTCCTGCACCTCTCCAAGCTTGAAGCGATTTGTCATTATTTCCTTATAGGAAAGATAGCTAAGATAGCAGCAAACCAATACACAGCAAGAATAGACGAGGTGTAGGCTCAGGAACAGTAAAGACTGAGCAAGAATAAGGCTTTCGTGTGATTTAATACTCATGGCTCATGTAGATGGACCGGTAGGGATTGAGGATATATAAACAAAGTATACATTAAATCAGAGCCCCGTGGTATTTAGATATATATACATATGGATTATGTAGTATGATGTCAGTGGGCACCTGAGGTGACCCTAGATGTACCCGAATCCCTTCATAGCCTCTTGCTTTCCGGGGTTCCACCTTTCCCAAATAATATTTTACACTTCTGTACACTAGATACACCTATGAGTGTGTTAACAGTTTACCATACGGAAATGTATGTGCCTATTCTCTGGTTTGGCATGATTACTCCCCCCGATTAAGGTAACACTCCTCTGTTGTTGAGTTGCTGGTTTAAGAAGAAAGAAGAGAACTTTGTTGTGGGAAACGAATCCCACAACACGCCTCTGCTTCCATGAGGCGAAACTAAAGATCTATTAGTACATTTACAATATCAAGCGGCACGCAGCCTGTGGGTAGTTTGTTAGTGGATTTAGGAACGCTGGCATCTGTGTCGTCCTCCCTTCAAAGTTGAAGTCGGTGACCTTGGACAACATCATTGTTCTGACACGGCCTGTGTGTCACCGCAGCGCTGACCTGCCAGCCTTCCTAACAGGGAGTGTCATCACCATGGAATGAATCACACGATGCAGGTGTGTCTGCCGTGTGATCTCCATGCCACGGGGCCAACTCCACGGCCCGGCTTAAAGCTTCTGTTCCACTTATTGCTTCGATTACAGATGATTATAGATGCATCGGAACAACATGTCTAAGAAAATGTTCACCTCAAAGGTGTGAGTGTTGGATGTTTTCATAATGGAAACTATTGCTTGGATAGATTTTATCATAAATGTCATCAACGTATGTGGATAGACCAATTCGAAGACCATAAAAACAAAACCTAATGGGGGAAAATGTTAGGATTGCGTAGGTAAGTTTCACAACTCTGCAGCAGGAAAAAAAAACCCCGGAACAAGCTGGTATAATAACACTATTCTTTGCTGTAAACCTTGCGTTTTTTTCTGTTCCCTTTTTTGTTGTCGTTAGGATAATGGATGCAGAGAAAGTTCAGGGTTATGTAGCCTCTGCATTATGGATAAAGTGCAAGAAGAGTGCTTTGCTAGACTGAAGTCTTAGACCTTGGTTGGTATAAAAATGAAACATAAAAACATAATTTAGAGGCAGCTGAGAAGAAAAAGGCAACGAAAAAGTCGCACCCTGTTGGCCGATCACGCTCAGATTTTAAAAGGTTTTATCTCTTCCCAGCTTTTACGTTTTAGAAGCACTAAATAACCATAATGCTGTTTACATATTAATATAAGCGATATGTTTGCGTTAGGAAACCCATGTTATGTGTATAACAGGGAAAGTTGCATGATTATTATTTATCTCATAATTTGGAGATGCTGTTTGATCCTCATTGGTGCAGACAGGCTTTGTAAGCTTCGGCAAGGTAATGCTGGGTAACTTCAGAACAGGAGCAGAGTTGGCTGATACTTTATTCTGCCCGGTGCAGCCACAAACCAACGCAATTATTCTACCAGTAACCTGTGTGTATTTGGCTAAACAGCTGTGACGTCATATAAAGTAGCTCTATGAGCTTCCCTTGCGATGGTTTTGCATCATCTTGCGCAGTCGCTGCCTTATGGATGTTTCTGTTGAAACCTGAGGATTCATCGTTACACATTTAATGCATATTATTATTTATCTTTTATTTCTATAGCGCCAACAATTTACGTATATCCTTTTCCAACATTTGTAGTGAAAAGCCTACGGAAGAAATGCCAACCGTACTAGACGACACATCGTGGCAGATTTGTTGGCTTGTTGGAGGGCCTGTATGCTCTTCATGTTTTCTTGTGCCCGTCAGCCAGCTGGTGCAGTGGTTTGGGTCTTCTGTATTATTATGATCATTGTTCTAGCCGCCATACAAGTAATAACTTTATCTAAATGATCAGTGAATCAGTCCACTTGGCTATGAAGATGTTAATTTCCTTAGAGCAAATAACTGGTAATATAATACATATCGTTAAAAACCGCCTCTCTAGTGCAGAATATAAAGAGAATTGTGAATAATAATGGAGACCTTTTTAAATATTTACAATGGCGCACGTTCGAAGGAGGAATGGAAAACTTTTCACTGAGTTCTCTTTTTTTTCCGAAACAAAATGATCACAGGAAGAATTCTACAACCATATGCGATGGAAATGAGAAATGTAAACAGCGGTGATTATTGAGAAGTGCGGTGAGGCAGAGTCCTGCATAGTCTGTTCTCCGCTAATGCTAAATTTGTGACGTTTAAACAAAAGAGCTTCAGCACTCCTGGTCAAGTACAATGAACGGCCGAACGCCGCGGTATCGGTTACATAAAACATTTAAAAGCCCCCATCACGCACAGTCAATCGGCATGTGGAGAACAATGCACGATACGGTGCTCAGAATTGTGTTCTAGTAGTAGGCTGACTCAGATTCCAGAATGGTTTGAAAGGCGTGCTGCTCCATCTACTCTTCTGACGTATATGAACACATTATTAAAAACATGATTTTTAGTACAGTCAAGGTAAGCTGGGAACGCTTCATTGTCATGTGACAGAAAAGCCTCTTCGAGTACATTTTAGGTGTACACAGATGCATTTTAATGCATGCACGCTGTAGGATGCGGCTTTTTATTTATTTCAGTTCCCGGCGATAGAAAGTGAAACTTCTGTCTTACTTTACTCCGTTTGCACTCTCTACTGCATACAGGAAGTGTACTCAAGTACACATCCTGCACATGCGCTATAACACTTCATTGAAGTCAGTCCTCCAGCTGATTGGCTGTTTTGCGGTCTTTAGCTGGAGTTTTACTTTAAATTATATTTCTAAACACCCAGCAGATTCTGTGGTGTTATTACAATGAAAGGAGAGTACAAATGTAACAATATTATAAACTAATATAATGTACAGAAGGAGGAGACAACTCTTCACATGGAAGCTTACAATGTATTAGGAGGTTCAACATCATTGCAACGTTTTCTACCTGCGCTGAGGTTGCTGATGGGGAGAGATGAGCGGCGAGAGAAAGGGAAGAGTAGCAGACCAAAGTAATAAGGCAAGCCTCATGGTAAAGTACTGAGCATGTAGAGGAAACAAACTTAAGTATGCTTTGGTGGAGACGGGAATATATATCAGAAATATTATTTTCTAACGTTACTAGCGTAAAGAATATGGGCACCTATTTGAATGCAGTGTCCGTGCAAAATGGGCTCCAGTGTGCATGGGTTGGCGTGCGCGTTTAAATCATACATTAAGGGTGTTTTGCTCAGAAAGCTTGGGTGGAATATTCATTGTAGATCAAAGATCCTTTTGACTTTGATCCTGTTTATGAAAGACCCTCTGTGTTTTAGTCCGTGTTATTTTTCCATTACCCAACATTAAACATTAACTTTTGAATGCCTTGCTACCATTGAGGTCTACGCCCTACGGACGCCCCTGTGCTGGGTGTTTGTGGCAGGTTACAGGGAGTTCTTTGCTTTTGCCCCAGAGTTTCCATTCAGGGCTTCAGCCGCTGTCGCCTCCCCCGTAGTGATGCCCCTGCGTAGCGCTATTGCAGTGAGAGAAATGAGAGGGACCAATAACATCAACAAAATGAACGTTGGTTTGGAAAAACCCGGGACATTGGTACGGATGTAGAAGAGAACCCTGCTCTGGCGATCTAAGTCCTCCCTAACTGAGTATTTTGAACAGTTTATTATTTGAGTGCTCTCTAAAATATGTCTGTTACAGTAATCACTGTTATTATTATTGTTATTATTATTATACACCAGCAGGTACATCCCTCCGGCCTTCACCTTTTCTTTGGTTCAGTCAAGTTTAATTTTCCCCTTTTATTTCACGTCGTCCCGTGTGTTCTGCCTGGTCTGTAGGAGGCTACAGTAACATAGTCTTTAACCTTCTTGTTAGGCCTGGCTTACTATATCGAGTGAAATCTCTGACCTTTTGAAGTTACACAAAATGCTCAAGACTAAAAGATCTTCCTGGGCATGTAATTTATCCTTGGCATGTAATTTATCCTTGGCATAGTTAATAGTTTCACTGACCATCAAACAGCACTCGCCACGAGTTTCAGGGTCTTTCCCTGGAGATACGGAGACATTACTCCTGCTTTATGACATTTAAAATACAATGCAGGCATTCTGAGCTCTTTGAGAAGAAGAACAATGCAGGAGAAAGGAGGAAAGGTCCTTGAAGGCGGGCAATTTGGCAATCTCTTTATGTGCCATTCTGGTGTCCGGCCAGGGGGGGTTCTTCACTTTCCCAACGTCTACGTTTTATAGTCCTAAATGCTTACCAAGCTCATGTAATGGTGTTTTTGCTTTATTGTAGCAGCTCTGTGCATATGTATTACTAATTCTGCTTTTCTGTATGTCCCTGGGAATATCCAGTTCATGTTCTTGACTGCTTGTCACTGTATTTCCTTGATTATTCCTCCACTTGCAGCTGTTCCTCCACTTTGATGGGGGGGTTGATTGATTTAGACAGCGTTTATAAGATAAATGAAGGTAACGGAGGTGTCTTCCGGCTGTGCATGTTCTATTTTATTATTTGTTAATGTACTCGGGTATTCTGAATTAATATAACCCCTGATTATAACCTGGCACATTTTCTCTTACTGACTTCTATTGGCCGGGGCAATGCCTCGGACATCTCCTGCCACAGAAAAGGCCGTTTTTTTCATATTTAATCCTATTCTGTTAGCAATCAGGTAAGTGAATGGACGGTGTCAGCGTATTAGGTCACTCTTTTCATCTATTATCTTCCAATTACACTGAGTGCTTATTTTTCACAGAAATATTTCCCTTGGTTGCCTTTCATGTTAAATTTACAGTTACCAAGAAACTGGGCCTCGCAATATGCTGCAAGTATACAATTTTCAGATGTCCGTCTTTAGGAAGGACGGCTCTGCCTTTAGGCCCCGAATATCCTGGTGTTTGCGCATGACTGAGTAGGTCATGTAAAGTCTTAATAAAAACAGATGGCCCTCTTTGGCACAATGTTGTCGCTGGAGTTGTAGCTGCGTATGTTGAACGTGCCACTTTTTCGCTTATTTCATGTATTCCGTAAGCTCCTTATCCTTTGAACTTCATTCTCTATTACTTTTACATTTGATTTGTCCTGTTTTGTCTCCTTTAATCTTTCTGACTTCATGATAGAGCCCCGCGCGGGACTGCTTTTTTAATCCCGCTCCTGCTGATTTTTTGTCCAATCCCGCCCGCTCCTGCTGATTTTTTTTTGTCCAATCCCGCCCGCTCCCGCAACATGTGTGTCCTATCCTGCCCTCTCAAACTAGGTTTTAATACCTAAAAAAAGTTTTACTAGTAAATATTAATTGATAAGGAAACTGTTTTCATATTTAATAAAGTATAATTGAGAAAAATTTATTTCTTGTTTTTATTTTTCTTATTTGCCAACCTGCCCCCCAGTTATGCATATCTGACCCCAGGCTTGCCACTCTGCCTCCCAGATATGCCTTATATTTTCCTATATGCCACTTTCTACCCCAGATATGCCTTATATCCCCCTATATGCCACTCTGTCCCCTAGATTTGGCTTATACCCCCCAGATATGCCACTGTGCCCACGATATGCCATGTACCCCCTGATATGCC
>VKOC01037395.1:0-10241 GCA_009364415.1 Spea multiplicata | reverse complement strand
GAGAGAGACTGCCTGAATCTGTGTGCATCTGTGAGAGACTGTCTGTGTGTGTATGTGTGTGTGTGTGAGACTGTCTGAGTCTGTGTGAGTGTACGAGAGACTGCCTGTGTGAGTGTACGAGAGACTGCCTGGATCTCTTTGTGTGTGAGAGAAACTGCCTGAGTATGTGTGTGTGTGTGCGAGAGTGAGACTGCCTGAGTCTCTGTGTGTGTGAGAGAGAGACTGCCTGAATCTGTGTGCATCTGTGAGTCTGTGTATATATGAGAGAGAGACTGCCTGTGTGAGTGTGTGAGAGACTGCCTGTGTGAATGCGCGAGAGACTGCCTGAGTCTCTCTGTGTGAAAGATAGAGACTGCCTGAAGTCTGTGTGTGTGTGTGTGTGTGCGCGAGAGAGAGAGAGACTGCCTGAGTCTGTGTGCATGTGTGAGAGACTGCCTGAGTCTCTGTGTGTGTGAGAGGTTTTCATTTTTTAGTACGAAATCTCGGAAGTGGTTACTAAAAAAAACTGAATCCCACCACCGATTTAGGGGTGATTATTTCAGAGGATTTAAAGGTAAATAGAGAATGCAATAGAGCAACAGGAAATGCTTGGTTGTAAAGAGAGCAGTAGAAAGAGGGAATTGCTCATGCCGCTCTGCAAGAGCACTGGTGAGACTTCACTTGGAGTTCACTTTAGTACTGGAGACTGTATCTCCAGAATTATATAGAGATATGTTGGCGAAAGTTCAGAGAAAGGCTACTAAAATGGTTCATGGATTACAGGATAAAAAAAAAACAAAAAAAAAAAAAAAAAAAAACTTACTAGGAAAGTTTAAAGGATCTTAACGTATATAGCCTGGAAGAAAGATGTGACAGGGGGGATATGATAGAAACATTTAAATACTTAAAGGGAATCAACAAAATAAAGGGAGTTTATTTAAAAGGAGAAATACTACCACAACAAGAGGACATAGCCATAAGCTAGAGAGGCAAATGTTTAAAAGTAACATCAGGAAATATTACTTTACTGAAAGGGTAGTGGATGCATGGAATAGTGTTCCAGCAGAAGTGATGTTAATACAGTGAAGACATTAAAGCAAGCAAGGGATAGGCATAAGGCTAGATATTGGATGAGGCAAGGGACTAAGGAAAGTATTCAGAGGTCGGTCAGATTGGATGGGCCAAATGGTTCTTATCTGTTTCTGTGTTTCTATGTAGAAAAGGCTAATACTAGGTTCAGCAAGGAACTTCAAATAGTGACAGGAATTCCAAAGACAGGCTCACTTCCTGCTGGAGTTCAATAATGGAGGCAAAAAATATCAGCTTTAGCAGCCATCTTGGATGATACAACAGTTCAAGAACAGGGTAACACCTGCTTGTTGGAAGTGCGAACAACATAGCTTCTTACACCTAGAAATGTGAGTGAGGAGATCATCGGACAATGCTTTCAGTTGTCCCTTTTGGCTGCCCCACTTTTCTCATGCTCGTGACCGCTACAGGAAGTATATTAATTTTAACCTCCTTACCTTTAAAATTTACCACAAATATCCAAAGACCAATTTGGACTCCACATTTCATATGTTTTAACGGATGGTATTACTACACCGAGATACACACCAGATTGAAATATACTTCCTCTGGACCATCTTAATGCTAAGAGATTCCTTCACCCCCAGAAACAAGGTACAAATTGGCTCACCTCCAGTTGTTAACTGAGTTTTCAATATGATCATTCATTCAGTAATGCTCAGATTCCATTTCCCATTTCCTAACACTCAGAAAACTTATGAAAGAAGAAAATATTCTGCACTGAATCATATTGGTTTTAAAATGCCGTAATCTGACCTGCATGCATGCTGTTTTATCTATCAGAATGGGCCAGACCCCAGCTTCAGAACCTGGTCAAACACTGCTCATTAAAAATAGTTGGATGTAACTTCAAATGTGGATCTAAGTGAACTGATGGGCACTTGTGAAGAACCCAGCTCTTTAGTCTAACTCTACAACAAAACCATGAGACATCCTAGAGAGTATAGCACCTTGGTATTATCAAACCAAGGTGCTTTGTTGTACACATGCATGTTTGATAATACAGATATGAAGAGAACAGTTTGTACACTTGAAAGAAGGTTGCGCAGGACATTTACCAATTAGGACAAGATGGAAAATGCATTGAGGGTGCACCCAAGGGATCCAAACAGAAAGCAAATGTTGCCTAAAATCTTCCATATCTTCACCGCATGTGGAAAAACAAATACAATACACTCACAACTGAAGTAAAGAGTTTCTGGTAGCGACTCTACTTTACATTAGAGTGCAATTTTCCTCCTGCCCCATTACTACCCGCCCCCATAATAAAAAAAATAGTAAAGGGTTTAATACCTAAATCCCAAAACTAAAGTTAGTACTGTATGACTAAAACTGAACCATTTGTATCAAACAAGCTTACCTACGGAGAGGGAGAAGCTGACAATCACATTGAAATGGGTTATTGGCCAAGTTAATGACTTCTAGATTAATAAAGTTCTTCATGTTGGGAAGGTTCCGTAATTTATTATTTTCCAAATATAGGCTTTTGATATTCTGTCCTAGTCCCAAAAATCCATCTTTTGAAATCTGAAAAGAAAATATATTTTAAAAATGTTACATTTTATTATGTTAACAAAAAATTAATGCATAAACATAATGTGTACCATAAACATAGGAATTTTGCATCTCATCGTTAAATAATGGCAGTGAACCCCATCTGCTTCAGTGTGCTGTTTTTCCTACCTGTAACCGTTAACCAATTCAATTTCCTTGTTGACAAAAGAAAATAATAAGTATTTCTACTTATTTGAAATAACTATAAACAAGGTATAATTTGTGTTGTAATTTCCTCAGTAGGTCTAGCAAGAAGTCTCTGGCCATTGATCTCGGCTTCCATGTAGCAAATGCTGGCTACAAGATGGGTAGCTGCTCCGGTTCTAAGAGTAAAGGTGCTCCTCAAGGCAAAAAGCAGAAAACTGTACCACCAGACACAACACATTTTATTGGGACTGGGCACAGTTTGTATAGCCATTTTACCAGGGGAGGGGACATTTACATATACCCATAGTCATTGGTTCTGTGACATACCTGGTATGTAATGCCGGTAAACCGGGGATCATGTTCACAGCTGCCAGCCTCAACATTCCCTTACTGCATCTGCCTCGGTCTGCCATCTGCCTGCCTCTGCTGCAAGCCGCCAGCCTGCTATTTAAATGTGTTTTTTACATTCTGGTGTGTTGACTGGTGATACAGTTCTTTGGGAGACCCTTTTCCCTAGAGGAGCTCAGAGAACCAGAGTGACTACTCATCTTGTAACCAGTTTTCACTATGGGGAAGGTAGCAGCAAAGGCCAGGGATGTCCCGGTAGACTCCCTGGTTCCCGTGCTAACACACACGCACACACTTACTCAAACACGCATGCTAATTCCATTGTTTGTATTGCATGTTGTTGATATAAATCCTTAGCGGTGATTCAATTGCCCCTTAGGAATACCAAGATGAAGATGCTATGGAAGAGGCATGAAGATATATATATTGCCTTAAATTGGCTTGCAATACATCTGTGTCAAGATTACACCACTATGGTTATCAGCTGTAAATTTATACTTAGATAATCTGTTTATGAGCTATAACTACACTGTACATTACAGTCATTAGTATTGTCACAAAAATGTTAGTCTCTCCTTCACTGCGTTACCAAATGGTGATAAGATCGTATGGAAAAACAAAGGACAGAAAATCATCAAAACATAAGAAAGACAAAATGCAAGGTCTAGACACAAAGCGGAAGTAGACTGACACCACCAAATGGACATACAAGCCAGTCACCTAAGACAAAATGTACCTGTCACGGAGCTGGCTAGTCCGACCGACTACCTCCGCTGACTTGTGCTCCCTTAGCCTGGGACACCAGGTTCCCCAGACACTAGCCGAGACTCAGTGTAGGGTAAAACCAAAACGGAGACTGATTTATTTCTCACACACAGGGCTGGATATATCCAGCAAAACACACATTAACATAAAACAAGATATTGGGACCCCCCCTTAATCTGCCTCCCAGAGACAACAGGGGCAGTAACGGGATTAACAATACAATAGGGTCCCAACCTCCACTATCTATTACTGGCCGAAACCAGTTCCAGGGATGGCCAGGGCAAATGTCTGTAGTGGAGGAACTGGGGGGGGGCTGATTTATAAACACATTAATGCACCATGGGGTGGGGGGGTCTGATATTAAACTGAAACAATATTGGTCACTCCCTGCTTGCAGATCCTGGCTGTCTGCCGGAGATAATCCCCTCAGCAAGTGGTGAGATGATACTGCTGGGGGTAGATACTGCTGGGGGTAGTCAGGGCCCATAGTCAATAGGGAGGAGGCTGGCTGTCAGGCCTCTCCAGTGGCCCCAGTGATGGAGGTTTCTGTCACAGTACATTTAGGCTGTTTCAAGAAAGAGGACCAGTTCTTGGACTGACTTGCAGGCCATTAAGGACGGGGCCTGGCTCAAGGGGTAGCTGAGAGACAGGTTCAGTCACAGGTGAAAGATCAGGGGATAGTTTGGAAACCAGTCTAGGAACAGGATTAGGAGCTGGAAGGCTGTCAGAGAAAAAAGTACTGGCTCCGGCACTGGTTGAGAGGACAAATCTGAAATAAGTGGTAGGACACATATTGTCTCTGGGGCCATAATGGAAGCAAGATGACAAAATAAACTTAAAAGAGCCAAACATAGAATCTCTGTGGGATCATGGAACATGACATACACGGGTAATTTTGGTAGTAGTCCCTTTCATCTTTAATGGCTTTTTAGGTTTAGTTGGCCTCCAAAAAAAAATCGAGAATAACACATTTCAAATAAACTATAAATTGATTTGCATTTTACTCAGTGAAATAAGTATTTGATCAATCAGCAAGATGTCTGGCTCCTAGGTGTCTTTTATACAGGTAACCAACTGAGATTAGGATTACTCTCTTAAAGGGAGTGTTCCTAATCTCAGTTTGTTAACTGAATAAAAGACACCTGTCCACAGAACCAATCAATCAATCAGATTGCAAACTCTCCACCATAGCCAAGACCAAAGAACTGTCCAAGGATTGTAGACCTACAAAAGGCTGGAATGGGCTACAAGACCACTGCCAAGCATCTTGGCGAGAAGGTGACAACAGTTGGTGCGATTATTCGCAAATGGAAGAAACACAAAATAACTGTCAATCTCCCTTAGTCCTTGGCTCCATGCAAGATTTCACCTTGTGGAGTTTCAATGATCATGAGAATGATGAGGAATCAGCCCAGAACTACACAGGAGGATCTTGTCAATGATCTCAAGGCAGCTGGGACCATAGTCACCAAAAAAACAATTGGTAACACACTACACCGTGAAGGACTGAAAGCACATGTACAGACCTGTCTGAAGTTTGCCAACGATCATCTGAATGATTCAGAGGAGAACTGGGTAAAAGGGTTGTATTCAGATGAGACCAAAATCGAGCTATCTGGCATCAACTCATCTCTCTGTGTTTGGAGGAAGAGGGATGCTGCTTATGACCCCAAGAACATCCCCACCGCCAGACATGGAAGTGGAAACGTGTGCAAACCTGGTGGCCAACTACAAGAAAGGTCTGACCTCTGTGAATGCCAACAAGCGTTTTGCTACCAAGTACTAAGTCATGTTTTGCAAAGTGATCAAATACTTATTTCACAGAGCAAACCAATTTATAACTTATTTGAAATGTGTTATTCTGAATGTTTTTGTTGTTATTCTGTCTCTCACTGTTCAAATATACCTACCATTAAAATTATATACTGATCATGTTTGGTCAGTGGGCAAACGTACAAAATCAGCAGGGGATCAAATATTTTTTTCCTTCACTGTATGTATACCTGATGGCCTGCTTTAACCCCTTAATGACCTTTGACGGTTCAGGGCCGTCACGCAAAAACAGTCTGTTAATGACCTTTGATGGTCCTGAACCGTCATTAAATTAAAAAAGCTTGGAAAGTGATCAACGAACACTTTCCTTGCTTAAACGGCGTTGCTGTAATGCCTCGATGTTGAGGCATTCAGTAACGCCGAGATCGGCATCAGGAACCATGTCTGGCCCCTCCCCGGACACCCGTTTTAAAAGAGTGTGTCGATAGCGAGGCATTCAGCGACACCAAACAACCAACCCAGGACGCATCACTGCGAGTGATTCTGCCCTATCTTTGAACTCGGCCACTCCAGTTTACCCCTTCAAACCATTCATTTTTATTTATTTTTTTAAATTGGACACCCCTTGGGTATTTGAAATGCTTTTACTTTAACTCTTTCCATGTCAAGATTTTTGGGAAGATACAGCGCTAATTTTAAATTTGGACTTTTTTTTAAAAAAGTTGGTGGATGGTTCCTCTGATGGTGACATCACTGCATAATTACTTTTAAGTGTTACAAATTTTTCAGCTATTTTTTAAAAATATTTTACTAATCAAATTGCAATTAGAAAGCTAGGCTCCATTGACTTGCATGGTTGAATGCAGTACCTGTATTCAACCTGCAAGTGGAGCCAGAGTTCTCAAAAGGGTCTGGAGTAGGGTGACCACATGTCCCGGAATGAGGAGTCTGAGTGAAGATGGCTCAGCCAATCCGAAGAGACTTCTCAACTCTCCTGATTGCCTGAGAGTTCAGAAGCCTCTCCTGATAGGCCGAGTCCCTCCTTCACACCAACTCAGAGTATGCTGCAGCCAGCACCAGGTATGTGTGTTTGACTCTGTGTGTGTGAATCTACTCATGTCTGGTATTAGAAAGGTTAACATTCATATCTATTCATGTCTGTAATGATTGTATGTATATTATTAAATCTGAAATCAACATGGTTTCCAAGGCTTCTTAATTAATATATAATAGTATATGTGAATCAGGGTGTACATGTATATAATATATAAAATGTATTTTACGTGTGTATGTGACGGTGTGCATATGTGAATCGGTCCCTGAATGGCACCCTAGTCTGGAGACCCTCTAGCGAACTTTCCCAACTTTGTTATTTATTTTAATGGACGCGCTGCCATCTTGCGAGTGGCAAGGTCTCTCACATTGGCGGTTGTGACCCTCTCTGGAGCAGTCATGGCGCATCCTGGAGTGTTCTGTGTCGATGAATGCCACGATATCGAGGCATTTCAGCGACACCATTGAGGTTTAGGAGGCCTCCTAAATTCTTTTAAAACAGGCGTCCCCTGACATAGCCCCTGATGCCGATCTCTGTGTTGCTGAATGCCTTGACATCAAGGAATTATAGCAACACCGTTTAAGCGAAGAAAGTGATCTATGAAGAAATTATGTGCCAGACATCTCATTGGTTGTTACCTGACCTTATGTGTCTGACGTGCCTGGGCCTTCATTGGGAATTAAGGGGTTAATATATGCACTCCAGGTACCAAGAAACCTCTTGGCTGCCTCCTCTTTGCATCTTAAAGGGTTTGTCCAATCCATTGAAAATAGAAAGTGTAGTTTACTCTGAAAATAAATGTTAATATTTGGTCTATAATGTTTGGCTGTTGTTGCTGCAATGGAATCAGACTTCTAGTCCTACAGTAGTTCCATAGGAAGTGATTTAATTGTTTATGTACTCAGGCCACATCCCTAGGGGTCAATAGTATTGGCAGTTGTTGCAAGGGATACAGTAGCTTTGGGAACTGACCAAATTTACAAGGTGGGTCCTGCCCATCAGAGAAAAATGAAGTGCTTTCCAAAACCTCAATTCCTCAATCACCTCTCTGATAATGTCTGAGATGTTTAGATTGCATAGCAAGGTGGGTCTCAATCCCAGATATCGTGCCCCAAAAAAACAGTATTTTAAGATACGTCTCAAATGTTCCAAGAATATTGTGTTAAACGCCCTTTCAACGTCCAACCCTATGAGTACCCCAGCCTGTTTTCTCTTGTGAGTAAAGTGAGCCAACACTGCTGAAAAATCAGTCCTAATCCCCCAGTGATTGCAGAATATCTGTGGGTAGTTATTATAGCCTAGGCCATGTTTACGTAGAGCAACAAATCTTTTTTTTCAGATCCTCAGAGAATTCTTTGCCATGAGGTGCCATGTTGAACTTCCAGTGACCAGTATGAGAGTGTGAGCGCAATAACACCAAATTTAACACACCTGCACCCCATTCACACCTAAGACCTTGTAACACTAAGGAGTCATATGACACCGGGGAGGGAAAATGGCCAATTGGGACAAATTTGGACATTTCCACTTAGGGGTGTACTCACTTTTGTTGCCAAGGTTTAGATATAATGGCTGTGTGTTATTTTTAAGGGAACAGCAAATGTACATTGTTATACAGGCTGTACACTCACTACTTTACATTGTAGCAGAGTGTAATTTCTTCAGTGTTGTCACATAAAAAGATATAATAAAACATTTACAAAAATGTGGGGGTGTACTCACCTTTGTGAGATACTGTATTTGTTGTTTGTACTGTAGAGAACGTTTTTTGCCATTTTCAATTCTGAATGGATGTGCCTCTTTGCACAGTCCTATTATCGTACAGGTCATCTGAGAGCATCTAGTAGTGCCCCTATATGTATTTGCATAACACTATCATATCCCACTCTGACACATTTTTCTCTAATGTAAACAAATTCAACTTCTCTAGTCTTTCTTCATAACTAAGGTTTTGTATTCCTTACTGTCTATAGACAGTCTCTTTCTATAGACAGTATAGAAAGACAGAATAGACAGTATAGAAAGAGAAGGCATTTTAGTTACTATTCAGATGGGAGGATCTGGTGGCTTGGTTAGTACAGACAATAAACCACTTCAAACTCGCTAGGAGGTATTGCCAAAACAAGGACAGAAGTTGCCTGCATGTGTATTTTGGAGAGAGTTCAAAGAAGGGCTACTAAATAGACTCATGGATTTCAGGATAAAAAAAACTTACTAGGAAAGTTTGAAGGATCCTAACATGTATTGCTTGTAAGAAAAAACATGACAGGGGTATATGCTATTTAAGTAAATAAAGCGAATCAACATGATAAAGGAGGAGAGTATATTTAACCCCTTAACGACCTATGATGGGTCAGACATGTCACACAAAAAGGTTCAGTTAACGACCAATGACGTGCCTGGCATGTTATGACACTAAAAAGCTTAAAAAGTGATCACGATCTACGATCACTTTCTTCGCTTTAACGGTATTACTGTAATGCCTCATCTTAAAATCACCTCCTAAACTTCAATGGGGTAGCTCAATGGAGGCATACAGCAACACCGAACACCCACCCCAGGAAGCGCTGTGACTGCTCTGGAGAATTTGCCACTTGCAAGATAGCAGTGCATCCTTAAAAAAAATTTCCAAGTTGCCAAAGTTTTCAAGAGAAAGTTTCCATACCCTCTTGAACTCTGTCTCCCTTTGCAGGTTGAATACAGCTAAAGCATTCAACCATGCAAGTCAATGGAGCCCAGCTTTCTAATCACTATGTGATTAGTAAAATATGGGGGGGGGGATTTGGTAACATTTAAAAATAATTATGCAGTGATGTCATCAGGGGAACCATCGAGCAAAATTAAAAAAAAAAAAGTCCAAAACTAATAAAATAAATATAATTAACAAAATAAAGTTCATTATTATCAGAAAGTGCCAAAATTATAGCAAATCAAGAGCACCGCAAAATGGTTAAAACAACCTTGGTCACAAAGGGTAAAAAAATAAATAAAACCAGCCTAGGTCTTCAATTAGAGGGGCAAAGGTATTAAAGTAATATCAGGAAACATTACTTTACTGAGAGGGTAGCGGATGCAGTAGCGTACCTAGTGTGGGCCGGGGGGGGGTGGTCCGCGCTGGAAGGATGGCAGGCTTGCGCAAGGGAGCGGAGTATCGGACCGTCTTTCACAGACCTCCGGCTCCCTGAGTTGGAATCACTCAAGGGCAGCCGGAGGTCTGTGAAAGACCTCCGATACCGCTCCCTTGCGATCCGCGCGGCAACAGCTGCTGTGCGCCGGGGTTTGTTGTCAGATCCCGGCGCACAGCACTGAAGCCGCGCCCACAGTGCCCTCTGACCCGGAAGAAGACTGAAGAACTGAAGAAGAGGAAAAGAAGCTGAAAGAAGAAAGGAAAGGTAGGAAAGCATTAAGTGAGAGTGGATTGGTATGTGTGTAGATTGGTGTATATGTGTGTATTAGTATATATGTGTGGATTGGTATATATGTGTGGATTGGTATACATGTGTGGTTTGGTATATATGTGTGGTTTGGTATA
>VKOC01037382.1:0-13981 GCA_009364415.1 Spea multiplicata | reverse complement strand
GCCTCCTCTCCAATGTCTCCCCGGCCTCTGCTCGGCCTCCTCCCACTCTGCTGAAAAATAAGAGAAAAATGTGCGAAAATCATCTGAAAAGCTGTGGGAAAAGCAGGTAAAGAGGAACTTCTGCAGTGCTACAGATTGAATGACCACGGCGGCCATTAACACCTAAACCAGTTCCTCTTGTGTCCAACTAGCCCTGTAACTCCTGAAATCTTGCCCTAATGTGTTTGGGGTTATTGTGAGTAGACCGTGTCTTCCCACACACCCGTGTCTGGGTGCTGTCTTTCTGCAGGCTGCTTGAGTTCTCTCTTGGTGGAGGCTGACTCTCCCTTCAGGACTGGATTGCTCATCTTCCTGATCCATCTCTACATTCTGCAAACAAACAGTGATTATTTGTGAAGATCCCTGACGGTTGAAGAAGCTCATTGATGTGGCCAGGCTTTGGCAGATTTTGGTCGTTTTCGTGGTGTTTTCCCCCCAGACTCGTTTTTAGTTTTTACTCAAACATGAGACATAATGTCCAATTATAAAGCTCCCTGATAAAGCCGATGCAGTTACCGTGTCAACACAGTCATTGCGGAATAGAATCGATAAATGTGATAGCGGAGGTTTGGACTTTCAGATGCAATTAGAGGTTTCTAAATGTTAGCGGATGAGCGTCTTCCATCTCCGTCTGGAACTGTCCGTTAATAGAAACCACTTTCTCCCGATTTTTAGATGTGAAATGCTGAAGGCGTCTCACGCCATCTACTGGCCGCTCCCTTCACTCACTGACATTTCTTTCTTAAAACATTTATTCACTTATTTCTTATTTAAATCCAGTCCAGGTATATTTATTAAATTGGGTTTCTTTAGTGGAATTAAATTCAGAAGACAATTCATAGAATAATTTTTTCCATTGTTTTTTTATTTATTTTTTAAAGAGCCCCAGCAGGTTCCATAGCGCTGTTAGAATGAGGGAGAATAGTATGGAGACCTATGCGGTTCCTAGGAGCTTACAATCTATTCGGATTGTGAGGAAGAAGGAGACAGAGGGAGAGGGGCTGGATGATTTAATTGTAGAGAAGGTCACGTGCAGAACAGGCGTGAGATCTTGGAGCTGGAGGAAACAGAACCTCTTTCAGGATGCAGGTAATGGAGTATTAATTAGTGGTAGAGTGTATCCTTCTCTGAGTATGTGAGATATCTTTTGATGAAGTAATTAGGGTGTCATCTCCCAGTCATAATATTACAATAAAAAGGGCATATAAAAGGGTTTGTGGTTTATTAAAAGGTTATCGCAGAACAGAGAAGCCAGCAGACTAGTTCAGCAGATCCCTCTTTCTGTCTCAAAATGGAAAAATATAATTTTATTTAATCCGCGTCTATATCCTGTATGTGAGACCAGAACACGACATCGTGGGAGTGCCGCTGCGACCTCCCGGAGATACTCGCTGCGACCTGACCGCCGACCGACGGCGCTAGGTATGCTGACCGGCTACATGAAGACGTTTTCAGCCCCACTTTCATATTTTCAGATAAGATCTTCAGCATTTCTTCCGTGTACAGGTTTTCAAAGTTTTGATCTTAAAATGTGAGTTTCACATCCAAGAGTCTGCAGATGGACAGAGGTGAGTTTGAAACAATACGAAATTTCTGAAAAATAAAACAGATTTCAAGGTGAAAACTCCACAAGGAGTCAGTAGTTTCCAGAAGTTCAGCCATTTCAATGATAAAAGCAGCCGGTGGAAATATGAATGAAGTGTGACTTGAATTAACCAGAAACAACATTTACGCTGAAACCAGAGAGCGTGCAATAACCAGAGAGGTGAGCGCGCAGGCACGCCATTCCAGGCTGCATACAAAATGGAGAGCATAAAATCCAAATCCTAGCATAGTCGCTGAGAACTTCATCCTGATCCTGAAAATAGAAAGTAAGTGTTTTATTTTAAAAAAAAAAAAAGTGCGCAGTCTGCCCTAAAATCCCCCACGTCTCCGGGATGTTACCCGCACTGCTCCTAATTCCCGGAGCCCCCTGTCAGACTCTCCCCTACTTAATCCAAACCTCCCTGTCCAAAGGAGCTTACAATCTGCACTCCAATTACTCTCAGCCAGCACCTTATGAAACCATCCATCCTCGCCATCTCTGAGCTCTCGGCCCCTGACTTCTCCACATCCCTCTCGCTGCACCCCCGCCACACGGGACTATTTGTGGCCGTCAAGAACCTTCTTATTATAGGGAAACTTGGGTCTGGAGCCCATCTTGCCCCAGCCAGCAGATGATGGACATGTGACAGAGGAAAGCCTTGTGTCTGGGGCTGATCTGCACTTCTCATACATAAAAAAAGGAAAATGACGATAAATGTATTTGTAATGGACACCTGGATTAACCCTTTCAGCAAAGTAACCGTTCCATTACACGTGTGAGATCTTCCTCCTGTGTTCTGTGTCCCGTGCGAGGGGGTGAGCGCCCGTCAGGAGGTTTCGGCGGCTTTCTTTCAGCAAATTGTGCCGCATTATTTCTGCGTTTCATTGGAAAGGAAAGGTTGATTTTATGCCTCATGTCATAGCGAATTCAGAGCTTTCCACAAGTTCCATGGGGAATTCTCTCGCCACAATTCAGAATCCGTAAACAGCGCCGTTCTGGCAGAGCCCTCATGAATTCTTAATTCTAATCTTTTGCGAAGTTGCCAGAGCCGCTTTCCGTCAGCTGAGATCTGTGATTAGGAACGTGCAGAATATCCGCATATCGCTCAGAAGGGATTGTGCTCTTGAGCTCTGTGCCGTGTATGCGCCCAGGTCACGTAGCATCCTCTCTATCGCAGCCATCATGGGGATCGGGATTCGTATGAAACATTCAGAACATTTACAGGAATCTGCCCAAAGCTCAATGTTTTTTACTGATATTGTTTAAATAATAGTAGATTAAATTTGCGTAATAGCAGACCAGACATGTATAAGACTCCTAAGGTATTTAGATGTTAGTCTCCTTATCTAACTCTCCATAAGATGCTGCCTTACGTAATTCTATAATGATGAACTACACAACACAAATTACACAAATGATACAATACAAACTGCAGTGCTATCTCCAAGGATTAATTGCTACGTCACGGGCTGGGGCGGAACTAGAAACTAGCAGGCCCTGATGCAAAAATTCACCTGGGCCCCTCAACTTCAACAGCTAGTCTGTGCCTTCATTGCCCCTTCCAACATAAAACATGTAAAAACACAAATCACACACACTTACTCATACTCACTAACACACACTCCATCTCATCCATGCTCATATACAGGTGCACGTCCATGCTCACACACTAAAACAATTACACATCCATGTTCACGTGAATACACACACAAGTATACAGCTGTTGAGTTTTTGGTGAGCGGAAAAGTCACCGGCCTGAATCAAGATAAGAGCCAGCAGCGTTCCGGTGGTTAGGGGAAATATGTTTGTGATGATTGGTGTGACACTTGTCTTCCGTCCTCCTTAATTGCCGGCTTCCTAATAGTGCACGGATGATGAGAATTAACCCATTCTCTGCCACAAGCACTACCCCCATAACTCCAGATTCAGCACAAGCATCAGAGCCTTAATACTGAATTACAGGAAATGCATAATTATGTGCGGTCAATTAATTAATTGTGTTAATTTACAAATTTGCTGTTTGTTTTACAGAAAATTGACACTCATTAAAATACCCAAATGCATTGAAGAAAGGAATAGAAGAATAACATTTTAAAAAAAATGAAACAATAGCCAAGATCTCTATATTTTCCTTTTATATTCAATCAATAATTTAACGCGGGGCCGGTGGGGTCGGTCCTTCAGATGGAGAAGGTGACCCCAGACGAGGCCCAAAGGCTCAGCTGCCAAAACATTGCATTGAAATTATTCCTCACAAGGGATTTTCTGCCCCGTGAAGCGGTTTTTATTCAGGAAGTCGCCACCTTCCAGGTTTATTAAAGCTGAGAGGGGATTCAGCGCTCTCCGTCGTGCTGGGATTTCATTTGAAGCTACGGGAGTTTATTGAAACCTCCGAGGGTTGGCTTCTAATTCTAGTTTTCTGCCTATTCTGGAAACATAAGAACTGAGGCACATTATATATTAGAGAATTAAATTAGACAAACATGTACTAATACAAACGATTTTAAGGTCATTTATCCCCTGTATTTATTGTTGGTTAGACAGCCAGAACTTAACCCCGTCTGTGCAGGGGTTTAGGAGGTGCGGGGGATTAATTGGGTTTGCGTCACTTTAAAATTCAGCCTCTAACCTTTCCCATAAAGTAGATGCGAATTGGAGACGTGAATCTTTTACATTTTTTATACAGGAACAAAAGAGTAAAAAATGAAACCTATTGGGGCACCTAATATATTCCCATTTAATATAAGATATAAAAATCTATTGACAATATAGCCATACGTATGTAGCATGTCTAGCGTTTTTTATTGTAACGTCCGATTTATTCCTGTGCTCCGTAGCATCACACTGTCCTCGTGGTATCAGGTTTCCAAGGTAACAGACTTTCTTTGTGAACGCTGGATCGCGGTAGAACATCAGTTGGCAAATTAAGGAGAGGGTCAGGTTTCCTGCCCTGATTTTGCAGCTTAACCCAATCAGTTGTTTTATAGGAAACGGCACGTCTGTCTCTCTGATGGGGCGTCTCTGAGCTCATGGTCGTAGCATGTAGTTCCTGCCACTTGTTGCCACATTTCTTGTCACTGATGTATTCTTATTTGCTCATACTGTGCCCAACATGTTTTTACTCTTTTACTCCAGTGACTGGTGGCATCCTACCCGAGACCAAGCGCAGTTATTATTGACAACATGGGCTCCAGTGACTGAGGACATCCTACCCCAGACCAAGCGCAGTAATTAGTGACATCATGGGCTCCAGTGACTGGTGGCATCCTATCCCAGACCAAGTTATTAGTGGAGGGGATCCCAGAGGCTGGGCTCCCGTGGAGGGGATCACGTAGGTTGGACTCCTGAGAGGTGATCATGCAGCCTGTGCGCTCCCTCTAGGGCAGTGGTTCTCAACCTTCCTAATGCCGCGACCCTTTAATACAGTTCCTCATGGTGACCCCCAACCATAAGATTATTTTCATTGCTACTTCATAACTGTAATTTTGCTACTGTTATGAATCGTAATGTAAATATCTGATACGCAGGATGTATTTTCATTGTTACAAATTGAACGTAATTAAAGCATAGTGATTAATCACAAAAACAATATGTAATTATAGATTGTGAAATATGTGTTTTCCGATGGTCTTAGGTGACCCCTGTGAAAGGTCGTTCCACCCCTAAAGGGGTCACGACCCACAGGTTGAGAACCACTGCTATAGGGGATCATGGAGGCTGTGCTCAGAGGCTGGTTTACCATGGGAGATCGTATAGCCTGCGCTCCTGTGGGGGGATCCCGGAGGCTGCGCTCCCGCGTGGGGGGGATCCCGGAGGCTGCGCTCCGCGTAGGGGGGCCCGGAGGCTGCGTTCGGTGGGGGGGATCCCGGGGCTGCGCTCCGGCGTGGGGGATCGGAGGTGCGTTCCGCTCGTTGTGTGGGGGGGGATCCGGAGGCTGCGTCGCCGCGTGGGGGGATCAAGGCTGTGCTCCTGTGGTGTGGGGGGATCGAGAGGAGGCTGGCTCCCTGTGTGAGTGGGGGGATCCGGAGGCTGTGGCTCCGTGTGAGTGTGTGTGGGGGGGGGGGGGGGGGGACCCGGAGGCTGCGCTCCGATGTGGTGCTGGGGGAATCCGGAGGCTGACTCGGTGTGGTGGGGGTCCGGAGGCTGCGTACCGCGTGGGGGGGGTCCAGAGGCTGAGCTCCGTTGAGGGGGGGATCCGGAGGTGCGCTCCCTGAGTGGTGGTGTGGGGGAATCTGGAGGATGGCTCCGCGTGTGTGGGGGGGATCCGGAGGCTGCGCTCCCGGTGTGTGGGGGGTCCCGAGGCTGCGTTCCGTGTGTGGGGGGGTCGGAGCTGCGCTCCCGCGTGGGGGGGGGGTCCGAGGCTGCCCTCCCGCGTGGGGGGGATCCCAGGGCCTGCGCTCCCATGTTGCTCGTGCTATACTGCTGTATCCCTCCATTCGATTAATTCCATAAATGTATGTGAAATCAGGAACAGCTGCTCCAGAGATCTGCTCGGAAAAGTCTGGCATTTTAATTGATCTTGGGGCATCCTGAATCCTCTGCTGCTGCTTTAAAGCAGACTGGTTGCCTAGCAACACCTGGCTAGTTAAAACCCTGAAAACCCTTTTCTCTGTGATAATAAGAGATGAAGTAACCTGCGCAACCAAATGGGTAAATTAATATATGCAGGAGAAGTGAGGCTCTCATTTGGCCCAGAAAAGTGATTTGTTTTGGTCAATAATTATATAGAGGCAGAGATAACGCACAGACCTCCAGGAGACCTCCGTGCTTTCTGTCTGAGAATAGAATTATAAAGCTCCAAATAGTCCAATGACAAACAAACCTTTATAAATCTTGTTGACTTCTTAGCTTTTCAGGGGAGCACAAAGGTCACCATGAAATAAGTGATCTCGAGGCCCATGTGGGGGCCGGTGATGCTCTGCCCATCAGATACCCAATTGGCGCATGTACACAGCATGGTATAATCCATGGGCACTAGCACACAACAAGTACCCCTCGCCCCTGCGACACTTTTCTCACAGGCTGGCTAAGGGGGCATTGGGGCTAATGCAATAGGGACAAGGTGCGTAAAAAGGCCACCACCTGATGATTTGTTCATGTGTTTCACTCACAGCTACCATGGCATGCCCCCCAACTGTCCCGATTTTGGGACTCTGACAGTTGTAAGTTGTGAACTACAACTCCCACGATGCCTAGTCATGGCGGCCAATTGCTAGTTTTGGTGAGTTTTGCGAGAGCGATTTAAAAAAAAAAAAAGAAAAATGTCCCTCTTTCACATTTTTAAATGCTGGGATGAATGCCATGGTGTCTACAGTAACATGGACTTCAGGTAGCATTAGGTGACTGGATCCTTTCTCTGCTCTGTTTATTGGCTTTCCGTGCATTCTACCTTCATGAACGTGTTTTGGTAATTCATCTGCGAAGATTTGGCCTGGACCGAATGTTACCAGCCCTCCTATGCCTCCCCTGTATATCCCCTTAATGCCCCTCTTTCCTCCTATATATATTATTTACATATTTATAGACATTTACATATATATCTTATTTACAGACGTTTTTCACAAACACACATATAATCACTGTATGTATATATATATATATATATATAGAGAGAGAGAGACAGAGAGAGACGTTATTGACATGTAAATGTGCTGTTTTCAGTGTTACTCTTGTTTTTATTTCCCGTTTTGATTATGTGAACTATTTTAGGGTCACAATTACCTCCACGGCTGCCTCTAGTTTAGTTTGTGAAGCTCTGATTGGATTTCCAAGACATGATGTAAGGAATGTAATACCAGAGCAAGCGGTGACCGGCAGCCGGCGCGGCAATTAACGGGGAGCGCGTTAAACTCTGCATCGCACGTTGTGATCGTCTGGCCAATATTAGAGCTCAAACTTGCGAATGCTCCTGCCATGCGCTGCTTTCATTTCAAGCCAGAATGGAAGTCTGGCCACAAAAACATTTATTACACAAACTCTGATGGCTTTGCCAGACAAGAGCATTAGCAGAAACACGGGACGCGCCAGCAAATGATGGATATGTTGGACTTTTAGACAAATTCAGATCAAGGAGCAGCCATTGTTGAGATATGAAAATAATTTTAGATTAAGTGTAACTTTTTATTAATGAAAACAGAATTATGTAACCCCGAAACTCTTAATCCAGGAGGTTAGAAATATTACGTTAAGTAGCATGTTAATTTATACAGATGCTCAGACCCCTTTTCTCTGCCGCCATCCTCATATACCTGAACTTACAGCCTTGGCACATTTATGTCTGGTCACATGTCTGAGGGCAGCCAATAGAAGCCCACTTCCCTCCATGCCCCTGACACACTGTTTATTGGGATAATTCCCTTTTTCACTTTGGTTACTGTGATCTCTCCCAGTGCCCTGTTACCATAACAACGAGAGATAAAGGCTCACAATGCAGTATTTGATATCAGGTGCTCTCCCAATCACGTGTTCAGTGGTGACATAACCTGAAAACTGTGATCACGTGTGGTTTTTCAGTCTGGATACAATGTTATTGCGAGTAAATACCTTGGTGTTAGCGGCAGTCACTGTCCCACGCCATCAGAGTTCTCCTGCTCTCTCTTCCCACAGGTTTTTCGAGGTAGTGGAAGCTCCACAGCGACCTCCTACCGCCGACTATACGTAGGGCTGCATCAAGTGCTACCTAGCAGTATGTGATCTTGTGATTGCGCTTCAGCAAGTGTACGTGGTTGGTGAGAGCTCATGACATCACTGTCCTCCCAATGACCTCAGAGGACCTCGTTTGCAGCCTGGATTTTTTTGTTTAAACATTGGGCCTTCAGTTCCTGCACCCTTTGTTGGTGCGACTGTTTGCAGTGTCAGTGACTTTTTTTTTTTTTGGCTTGTCCTGTCCCTGTTTCCTGTTATTTGATTTGGCTTGACGAGAATTCTGGTTTGACCTGGCTTGTCCTGTTTCCTATGCAGAAACACACTTACACAAATTGCACACACTCATATTCACGACTGCACATCTGTGCTCGCATACACACAATTACACATCCAAGCTCACACACAAGTACACATATACACAAACACAGACATACATCCCATCTCCCCCTGCCTCCGCTTACCTCTCACCACTCCTTCAGCTTGCACAATGCACGGGCAGCCTTGATTTCACCGTGGGGTCACGTGACGTAATGTAACCCCAATACGTTCCTGTCTCCCGTGGCATTTCAAAATAGTTTACAAAGGGCACTTCCGACCTGAACATGGGTGGTCCAGGTCTGCAAGGCCCTTTCTAAACAATTACCGTTACGAGAAGACAGGAACAAGGAGTCCCAAGGGTTGCCTCAGGCCCCCTAGAGGCACGGGCCCTATTGCTGTGACCCCTGTAGTTACGTCACTGGACCCTAATCGTAAGTATAACAATAACCATAAGGCCAACCTCTGGAGGGCACCCTGAGGCCAACCTCTGGAGGGGACCCTGAGCCCAACCTCTGGAGGGGACCCTGAGCCCAACCTCTGGAGAGGACCCTGAGCCCAACCTCTGGAGAGGACCCTGACGCTAAGTGCAATGTTCAAAGCAATACACAGCAGACGCTCTTCCTGCAGTTTTGTGAAACATTTTCTGTGATCATAGTGAGGCCCGGAGCTCGATTCCTGATGTGCAAAAATAATTACTTGGCAATCCAACGCACTTCATCACTTCCAAATTAGATTGTATTTATCCTCTGCTTTATTTGCAGGGTAATTGCATTACTCCCCCTCTTACAGATTACTGCGTCTGTCTTACCGCTTCTAATTTACAGAGTCTGCTCTTAGCGCTCTCGATCGAGCCCTTTAGCTGCTCCCGACCCTGCTTTATGACCACCTAACCCTTTCACACACGCTGTCGCAGACCCCTTGGTAAAGAGAATTCTGCATTCCCTGCTTGCTGCATAACTCTGGCTGTTTCCTGATCTTCTGATTCTGTTCCCTGAGTAATTCACTAACCAAGACGCTGTTCGGACACGAGGTGTAAGAGCTGTTATAACACTAAAGTCATTTTATTTTTCTCCCCGCTAACGGGTGGCCCAGCACACCTCCTAGCACAATGGACAGGGTTGAAAGAGGGAGCTAAGAAAGGATCCTATGAAGAAAGCGATGTTAACCAAAGGCCTGTCCCAGGCGTGGCCCCAATAAGGTAATGAGGGGAAAGTAGATCATATTCCGAAATAAAATGAGTAATGCCCCAGCTGTGTATGGCTAAAATAATACATCTGAGAGGGCCTGGATTGTGTCATTTGATACCCACTCTTAATTTATCTATATAGCGCCGCCATATTCCATAGCATTGTGCAAATCTGATAGATAGCAAGACCCAAATCATGTTGTTACACCTCTGACACGTCTGTGATGAAATGTCTTATTTCAAAGGATCCTCCAGTGTGTTTTAAGAAAGATGCCAGTGGATTCTCACACCTGTGACTTCAGCGAGAATGAACATTCATTTACTTCTAGAAATCTGCCCCTGCAACATTCTCAGGATAGAGCCCACGGGAGGTCTTTGAACTGAGGACAGGGGGTAATGATCTCTTAATTCTAATATTCTAATTATTTTACACTTTATGAACTTGCTTTATAAATAACTGGTTAGTGGAGACTCATGCGCGTCCACAGAATCAGTTATTCGGAAAATGTAGTGCAATAACAATCAAGGTGTCCGGTTATTAGTCCCATCCCCTTCCTGGATACAGAGTTTCTTTGCATGCATTTTAATACAAAGTTTATAATAAAAAGGTTTTCTGTTTCTTTTGTAGCCTTTTTGGTTAGAAGGTCTATATTACGTATTGCTAACTGAACTTTTATAAAAATACGGATGCTTTGATTGAAGACATTTTATCATTAAGGTGTTAAAGCATCTCAGAGAATCTTTGCTGTTGCATTCAAACCTCGGCACACAATGATTTCATTTTTTCTCAGTTGTCTCCATGGAATTAGTCGCCTTTACATCAAGAATGCCAAGAGAGGCATTGATTTTGTGACAGTCGCGAAAACCTTGAGTTTGATAGAGACAGATATGTATCTTTTGGCGTCTCTAACAAAGCTGCAAGATTTTTAAGGAACTTTTCAATTTTTCCTTCTTCCAACCATTTTTTTATTTCTTTTTTTTTGTTTGGACCTATATTTGACATACAAAAGGTGTTTTCAATGATAAATAGTAGCTGGTTTGTTAAAGGCTCCGTTATGTTTTCAAAGAATTATCACAGTTCAGGTTACTGTAAACATTTACACTGATACATAAACAAAGTCATAGAGAGGGATTCGCAGGGTTAATCTGAAGCCGCAAAGTGTCTTATTCTCCGCTCGGTAAGGAGCTTTTGGGCTGCAGGATTGTGTACGATTTCTCAGCATGCGCTACCAGTTTCCCTTTTCATAGATGAGCAGCAAAACTGCGGAACCTATGTTCAGAGAAAAAGATGCAAACGCAAGAATAAATCGCCGTCTGCAAGCGAATTGTTTGCTGCTCTCTGCTGGCCACAAAGTGACGGCCGCGAAGTTAGTGGCCTGCAGCTCTGGGAGAGGATTCTGCTCCAGGAAGCTGACCCACTCCGGACAATAAATACCCCCTGCAGCTAATGGTTCCAAGCAGGCCCAGACTGGCCATCTGGCAAACCAGGTACATGCCCTGTGGGCCACTGCCAAATGGTGAGCGCCATTTAGCTTTGATGCCACTCTTGTGGCAGATCCAGTGCTCTAATGTGCAGCTGCTGGCTGGATACCAGCTGGAGTGATAGTGTAAAAGCGTGGCATGCGGCCATGTGTGTTAAGCTGGTGGCCTTAAAGTGGCAGAACTGCTTTTCTTCTCCAGTATGACCCTGGTTCCAAGGAAAAAGCAAATCGGCTTAGCTTAAGATGCTGCTCGTCACTTAACGTTAAATATTGGAATTATAAGGAATTACAAGAAAAATAAATGACCGTATTAAATTTTAAATACAACAATGGGTTTTATTTGCCCCCGGTCCGTGGACGGCCACGTAGATTCTTCTGTTTCCTGATGTATTTAACCTGTATTGATTTGTCAGGCATGTCGACATCAGGAAGATTATTTGGCTAAATGGTAGTTCAAACATTTACAAGGACCGACTGAAAATAACAAGTAATTGATCCCTGGATGGAGGTAGATGATCGGACATGCGCTTTCTATTCGTTACTCATCCTTGCGAAAAGCAGACGTTTCGTTAGCCGGCAATGGTTCACAAATGTTCATTCTTGGCTTCCAACCCTGATAATGTTACGAGAAAAAAGAGTAATATCAGCACCTGCTGGAACTGGTTTTCCATTTATTTTTGGAAAATTCTCCGGTCTAAAGAGGATATGGTTTTTTTCAGATATTAAACCACATCATATACCAGAAAAATAATTAAAATAATAATAACAATTATTAAACATAATTCTATTCATCACAGTTCTGTATAAGATCTATTTATGGAATTTAATATATACGGCTTGACATCTACGTCGTAATTGCATTAGTGAGTAAGTAAATTGTCTTTAAAGTCAGATTAACTCGCCACGTGGCCATTGTCCTAACGTAGCATCTAACCTGCTCATTATAACTAAAAACAGACTTAAAAAATGGGTCCCAGGGATCCCCTGTTAACTGGAACAAAGCAAACAAATCCCTTTGCATTTCCATTCTCTGTCATCTGATATTTAACCCATTAATTGTGGTTTTCAGCTAGTGTTCCTCAACAATTACCTGCAAAAATGACAGAAAAAAATAAATCAGATACACTAAGCTGGAACAACCACCTACCGCTACCCCCCCCATCCCCCCATCCCAGTGGGTTAACACAATTTGAGAATTTTACCAAAATACTTCTTTTTCAGTATGGTGCAAGCTGTAAAAGTCTCAGAAATAAAATAATGAAAAATATCAAAAAGTAATTGGAAATAAGAACCCAGAGCCATTTAGTGAGTATAACAGATGGTATCACGTTTTTAGCCACAGGCAAAATGCCAAATGACATGACTAAATAGAAAAAGAAATCCCCACAGTATTGCAGTTTTGTTCCTATTGAACACACAGCCTGAAAGGCAGGACCTTTTTTAATAACCTTTCCTTGACAAGCTTAGAGCTATTGTAATGCTGAAACCTGTCTTAGCCAAGAGAATAGCCCTCGCCGGGGGGCCGCTCCCTGCCACATCCAACGTATCCAGCCTTGAAATACATTCACGTTTAGCCCTGACTTACAGCGATGCGCTGACAGCGCTCTCGCTGACGCTTCTTTCTCCAGAGATGAATAAAATCCAAACATTTACATACAATGAAAACGGAGCCGATACCGGAAAGGAAATTGTCTGTACATTACAGGGATCTTTCCTCCGGTTTATTCGAAATAATTAACAATTTATCTGTCGAGTTTACATTCGTCGAAAGGATTTGAGTAAAATAGTTTATTCCCGCTTTGCCCAATTGGTTAGAAAAAGGGATTCTGGAGTAAAAGTGACCTGTCACATTTTATAATTAAAATGCTATTATTTGTTTAAAAAAGCTTTTTGTTAATAGATCAGGCCCATTCGGCCCGTCTAGATGCCCGTTTTCCTGTAGTAAAGACTCAAACCTTAATTGTCCTTGGTCTTTTACGGAAGATATTTGCCTCCTATTTCAGTGCTATAGTGTGAGTGGGTTACTCAGATGGGCATTTTGAGCAGGGACTCGCTGTCGGGCAAACTTCTTACACTTCTTCTCATTGTGCGTTTTCTCTCACGATTTATACGTTTCCATAGATTAGGACATTACGGTCTAGAGGCTGATTTGCAGGAATTGTACATAACATATCCACATGCAAGCTGGAAAAGGGTGACTTCGCCATCATCCAATATGGCGGGTGCAACTTTGCCCTTACCCTCCTCCTAAAAGTGGCAACACTCACAGTATGCGGGACAGCATTCCCCTATTCTGCCGCACTCGGGTTGCCATAGGAGGGCGTGGCCTGGTGTCTTCCGTCATACAGACAGGGTATTAGCGTTGCTATGCAGATGTCATAGCAACGCAACAACAAATCAATTCAAGAAACCTTGACCAGGTATAGGATACCTACCTAATGCCTCTATAAATAAATGCCCCCATCCCCTTTCCCTCTGCGTTTAGTTATTAATCCATCTTCAGTGTACCTGTTATTCGCTCTTCTTCCCTCAACCAAGAACCATAGCTGCCCGTCCTGACCACTGCTTTCGTTTGGCCTCATCCTCCGGTATTACGCTCCTCGTGCATCCATCTCCACCTGCGCATCACTGCATGTCATTACCGCGGTCAATGACATCATAAAATTAGCCAGCAGCCGTTTTAATGTTTATTGTTAATTATTAATATTTAACGTGATGACTATGATG
>VKOC01037375.1:0-12799 GCA_009364415.1 Spea multiplicata | reverse complement strand
TACATATATACCAAACCACACATATATACCAATCCACACACATACTAATCCACACATATACACCAATCCACACATATATACTCATCCACACACATCCACTCTCACTTTAATGCTTTCCTACCTTTCCTTTCTTCTTTCAGCTTCTTTTCCTCTTCTTCAGTTCTTCTGTCTTCTCTGTCTTCTTCCGGGTCAGAGGGCACGGACAGCAGTGGGCGCGGCTTCAGTGCTGTGCGCCGGGATCTCACAACAGACCCCGGCGCACAGCAGCTGTTGCCGTGCGGATCACAAGGGAGCGGTATCGGAGGTCTGTTAAAGACCTCCGTTACCGCTCCCTTGCGAGCCTGCTCCTCCAGCGGCGGACATTACTGTCCGTCTCTGGAGGGGTGCCGGGTGCCGCAAGTTGGGGCGCCGCGGCGGCGCCCCCTGGAGTGTGGCGCCCTGTGCGGTCCACAGGTCGCACACCCCAAAGGCCGGCCCTGTATAGGGTGACCAGACTTATATCCCGCTCTCACATTACAAGATACAATACATGGAAATAGATGTCCTTTCATTAAAGAGGATGTCCCACTCAATGCTTTATTACGAGTGTCCGGGTACAGAGACATGTTCCTGTGGTTCATAAAGCTTGATGCGTCTCTCTCGTTGTTCTATAGCCACGCGCGCATGTATCTTAGAATCTATAGATTCTACTGTTATATAGCGTTATCCCATTGTACAGCGCTATGGAATATGGCGGCACTATATAAATCGATAGCTAATAATAATATCATCTTCGGGCTTCTTGGCACGTACGGGGTGCGCTAGCAAACAATCAGACCGCCTCGAAGTGCCAACGACCCTGAAACAAAGACATCCGAGTCCTCCAGATCTTTTGAATGTTTGTGTCAGCGCTGTCTAGATCCCCCCCCCGGCAGACACTACCCTCCGCGGTGACTTAGTCCTCCCCGCTGTCCGCGGCCGGAGGTGTGATGCGAGTTGTGTCGATGTGGTTCACGGTTCTGTTATCCGTTGTCACCTCGCGTTAAACAAAGGTCTGAGCTCTGATCGGCTTCAGCTTGACAGAACAGACAGTGACAGTGACATCTGGACGCGGCCGCTGAGATAGAGAGCGCCTGCCCCAAAATAGGCCAAAATCACTGGGGCAGGCAGGTTAACCTCTTCCTCTCCAGAGAGGACTGCAAGGAACATGGAAAATAGCTGTTTATGTGTACAGCGCAGCAGGTGGCTAAAAACGCCTAGAATTATCCTTTTTTTAAGTCCCTATTGTTTGTTATAATTTTTTTCTGTTTATTATGTGTGCTCCTGCCGCTGATCAATGGCGAGAATTGTCAGACCATTGAGGGGACAGGGAGATCTGAAGCTGCAGCTTCCCCTCTAAAGTAAGTCACTTTTAAAAACTTGTTCAGAATTTATGTTTATTCTTGGCATTAAATCCACCCCAGTGTATTAGGATTTTTTTTTTATTTAGCTGATTGTTTGTTTGTTTTTTTTAGAATATATTTATTTGCTTTGGTGGGAAGGAATACTAATAAAAATATTATTTTTCTTTTTTCTATAATATAAATTACTATTATTATAATTTATTTATAATCTTTATTATGATCCTGTTTTAAATGTAAAGTTCTATTTCACAGTTAAGCATTAGTAGTAGGTGGGCCAATTAGAATATACATCTATTAATGTATAGATATTAGATATGTTGAGAGAGTCTCTGAGCTTATGTGAAAAATAAAAATATAATTAATAATTAATAAAACAGTAAATTATGCCAAAAATAACACGTAAGAGACACAGGCGGGCGCGAGTTATGTGGCCTCTTACCTGGCACAATTGATAGGTCTTGATTACACATTGAAGCCCATACTGGCCATCAGGCAAACCGGCAAATGCCAGGTGGGCTGGCGGCTAATGCCACCACACACTTACTTTTCCTGCCACTCGGGCAGAAGGTCTGGTTCTTCAGTGTTTGCCCACTGGCGGGGTGCAGACGTCCGCAAACTGAGAGCTGCTAGCCTTAGTGTCAGGGCCACCTTTTATCCCCAGTCCGGCCCTGTACCTACGGAAACATCATCTTCCTCCCCTAAAAAAAACTATCTTCCAAAGAATGGAGGGGACGCAACACCTACAAATCTCTACTAAATGAAAGCATATAAAGGACCTAGCACTGGGGGAAGTCCAGCAACAAAATGAAAGAACCACAGTGCCCTATACTGCCACCTAGTGGAAGCTGGTTTTCTATGGTTTCAATCTAATGTTCTGCCTTAATCAGTATATATTTAATTCAACATACGGTATTTACGAAGCCAGGCTGATAGTCTATAATGGGGAGGGGGGCTGGGAAGGTGAAGTTATACCCCCTCGGCTGCCCTGATTTGAATGTTTTGCAGCGTTTTCAGTAGGATAATATGAAGTCTACTTTGACGACCGCTGTCCTACCAGACGTTCTAGCCGAAGAAGTCTGTACACGTTAATCCGTGATTCTATAATGACACCGTACACGTATTCTTGGGGTAAGTGCAGCCAAAATAATGTTCCTCCAACATAAAAGAACATCTTGTTACATTCACAAATATATACTTAAAAGCTTTCATAACCCGGCTGACAGCAAAGCATTTCAGAGGCAATTACTCTTTTTTTAAGTAGGCTGGAAAATGATTTTCTGTAGCAGTTGTTTTTTTAAATGGAAAATCAATCGTTTTGTTACAATATTTAATGGGTTAAATTAACACCTCTGCTCACAAGTGGATGAAAAATGTCTCCTGACCGTGATCTTCGTGTTCCGTGGGGGTGAATCAAGAGCACCCGGTGTCGGACTGAAAAAGTTGTGCCTAGAGATACTGGAACTAATTTTGTGATTCAGTTTAGATTCAGGACATGATGTTTTATATATATATATATATATATATTATATTATATACATAATACAGCTGCATATCAGCCATTTGTATGAGTTCTCATGTTCTCTGAGCCCCAATCTACTTGGCAAACAATCCAACTCCTTATCATACACCCTGTGAGAAACAATAGAATGGCTCAGTCTTAATCACCCAGACAGACTCTCTGAATAATGAAAATCTATGGAAGGATGGACTTCATTAGCATTGCTGTAAAGCATTAGCTCAGTGTGGTGTTTGAGCCGGGAAAGTCACCCAAAATATCACATGACTGACGGCAACGGGGGCTCCAGGTCTGCAGATAAAGGGAGTTTTTTGGAACAAAATGACATAAAAAGAGGTTTTTGTAAAGGCCGACCGACATTACTGTATACAGTGCTGGGGGTTATATTACTTTATACGAAGCTGGGGTTTATGTTTAAGAAGAAACATATCCCCCCCCCCCATGGAACTTCCAGTTTACGGAGGGGCAGCCATTATAAATATTGAAATGATCCATTCTTCCCTTTTTTTGTGCAAAGATCCTTTGAAGTCTGCAGGGAAACGCAAACAGAACAATCCCGGCGCGTTAATACCGGACGGGGGCTGCGCTGTCCGCCTGTCTTCTCCAATGTCGTCTTCTCGGGAATCGATAGCAATGAAGGAACGCTCTCCTTGTGATCAGAGCCGCGTCCGTACGGTCTCATTGCACATGGCAGTCCCTCGAGGTGTCTCAACGTTACGGAATTCAGTGTCCTAATTATTACAGCTTAATGGGAATTTTCCACTCTAGTAGAGCTCTGGGACTCGATAATTGAGGGAACGTGCTCTTAAAACCACGCTCCGAGCAGCTCGGGAATCGGCGTTCGGTAAGAAGAAGGTCCACTGCGAGGGACACTCAGGAATCTACTTTCCAATCTTTAAAATCCACTAAAACAACATTATTTTATGAAAAATAAACCTGGGAGAGCTTCAGATCCTTCAAGGTTCCCAAGTTACTCAATTCCGTTGAAGGATCCACCAGTAAATCCTCTTTTGATCTCGGTCCATTGATTTTTTAGCGGTGAGAATACACCGGGACGTGATTTATAGGAAGTTCTTACGTGTATCGATTGAGTGAAGTGTTTCCAAATCTTCATCCTCTTATCCTTCAAGTTTTTCTTCTCCTAAAGCGGTCAGATCTGGTCCACGATTGTCTATCTCGACGGTGGCTTTTTCTTTTGTCGGCAGCAATTACATAATATTTTATAATATATTAATAATAATACAATTTTAATAATTCCGATTTTTTCTCTTTATCCTATGGAATTTGATTCCTTATCTTTTCACCAAAGAGACTTATTTTATCTTACCGGGATTAGCCAAGAATGAACCAGTGCTTCGGAGCTTCAACTTCTTCTAGAACCAAATAATGTTTCTTATATTTTTTAGTCATTTTTATCAATGATTTCGGTCGGTCGCTTTTGTAGTTCCGAGCTTTTGTGGTTTTTTTGAAGTAGAAGGAAAAGTGAGTCGTCACGATGCGGCTGCCGAGACAAATCCGCCCCCCGTCGGAGGAGGTTAGATGGAGTCTCAGGGAGAGGAGAGGCAGAGGAGAGCATTAAATCAAATCCTTCACCGTGCGACAAAAGCCCAGCCTGTCCAGCAGTCAGCGGGCAACTGATTATTTTCCGAACACCTCAGTGGGAAAGTTATCTGCCGCTTCAATGTTTAACTTGGGGGTTTTTTTTATACAACCTGAGATGCGTTTTAATACTTTTTTTTCTCTTTGGTTGGTAGAATAATGGTGGGATGTGAAATCTAATTTTCTATGTTATTTTTGTGGGTAAACTGATGGAAAAAAAAATTAAATATACATATATATATACCGGTATATATAAATATATGTATATATCCCATTGTACCGCGCTGAGGAATATAATATAATAAATAAATAAATAATCAGCCCCCTTGGTACTCGGTCTTAACGCCTCACTAGACATATGAGGATGACGGATCAATAATTTAACAATTAATAATGATGTAATGACCGCAGTCGTCTGCAGGGATCAGGTATAAAAATGATACGCTCCAGGCTGGGGATAAAAGGCGCTCTGGCTCTTTAAGGACAGCGGCCGCTAAGTGACGAATGTGCGGCTGCCGGCTGGCATCGGTAGGTTCCCTACTGACTATATAAATTATGACGCACACTGGGATCAAACAATAAAATGTTAAAAAAAGATAAAAAGACACGGCTGTCAAAAACTGGCACTTGGAACAAATTATAGTACAGAAGAGCCATTAGCTGAGTGATTCGCTGATCGGATCTCGAGTCACCTTATTATTATTATTATTATTATATTATTATTATTTAGATAGCTTATTCATTCTGATCATCAGTACAATTTAAGTTTCAGAAATGTTGTTTTACTTACCCGGGAAGTCCGGCTTCACTCCCAAAATGATTGAAATTCAAGAAACCCCCTAAAAAAATTGAGGATAAAGGAGAGCCATTCTATACCTGATCCGCTAAGATTCTAGAACCCGGGAAGTATTTTGTGTCGCGGAGGAAAGGCTCCCATGTCTGTAATCAGGGGAGAAAATGAATCGGATTTAGGAACGTGGGGAAATCAGCAAATCCGACAAATTGAGGTGGTGCCGTAATCAGAGGGGTCCACGGTGGGATTGCACATTTCCTCGGCAATCCGATAGCCTCTGAATGCAGCTCTATCCATTCGGCAGCTTCCTCTGCTGCCGTTCGCGGCTTTCATGTTTCACGCCGTAAATTATTTCTCTTCGGATTGTGCTGCTAATTTCGGAGCGCGCTCTGTATTTATTTAAGTTCGGAAGGAAGATGAAGCCGCCGTTGAGTTGCTGGGTTAAAAGAAATGTAATTTAGTTCAAATGAGGAGGAATGTTACAAGAGGCCACAATCTAAAACTAGATAAGTGGAACGGCCTCCCAGCAGAGGTGGTAGAGGTTAATACAGCGAGGGGGATTTAAACATGCATGGGATAGACATACGGCTCCTGAATCTAAGACGAGACCCACGACTGATTAAGATTTGGGGATTTGGGGGAATTTTCACCCGTTCATCCAGTAGAGCGTTTGTGAGGTCCGGCACTGATGTCAGACGAGACGCCCGGCTCGCAGTCTCCATTCCAGTTCATCCCAAAGGAGTAGAATGGGGTTGAGGTCGGGGCTCTGTGCGGCCGGCCACGTTCTTCCACCCCAAACCCATCCAACCGTGTCTTTATGGAGCTCGCTCTGTGCTCCGGGGGCCACAGTCATGCTGGATTATGAAAAGGGTCTTCCCCAAACTGGAAGCAGAGAATAGTCCAAAATGTCTTGGTGCTGAAGCATTAACATTAACCCTTCACTGGAAGTTAGCCAACTTGTCCCAATACTTTTGTACATGGCAAGTGGGCAAATATTTTATAGACGTACAAAACAAATAAAATATCCTGCGATTAATATATTCGGCACATTTATGAGACCCTGCGCGTGTTCTTCATTCCTTTCCAACAGCTAAAAGCCGCTTAAAAACCAGACTATTATCTGCTTGTACATAATAGGCCGCGTATAAATTGCTGATTCTCCCCGTATTATTACATTTTTTCTCCTTGGGCGCATCGTGGTAACACGGCTCAGGGAGTCTTTTATTAGGAGTAACGAAGATAATAAGAAAGAACATGTTTTGGAGCGGAGAGGTTTATCGAACAGCCCAATGAATTACGTTAGACGTGGCTGTGCCTTTCGCCCCGGATAGGAGGTGGGGTAAAGTCATCACATTTTAATTAAAAGAAGCCCAGGTTCGGTTAAAAAGCATAATGAATAATGGTGGTTCTTGCTATTTGATTTTTTTTTATTAAATAAAACGCATTATTTGGAAGATAAACAGATTAAAAAGGTTTAATGCAATTTAACCTACAGTTTCTTCAATAATAAGACAAATTAAAATAACTAATTTTGGGGAAAAGTACGCAAACGCAGAATAAATTCTACAAAACATAATCTATAGGGTTTGTGATTCAGCAGTGGATTCTGGGGTTATTGGGCTCAATTAACTGACCGATCTAAACTTTAAATTGGATTTCAAGAAAATAAATTATGGTCAGCAATTCAATCCCCTGCGTTAAACGAGTTTTTAGTCGCAGAATATAATTACTGAAAAAAAATAAAAATACAGTGAAATGGTAACATCGGCACTTAAAGGGCTGCTCCAGCCACCATAGGCGTTATATGATAGCTGTGTGGTCACTTTAAAATTTTGTGATGTCATCCTTGCAAATGCAGGGGGGGTCTGCAGAATCCCCCCTATATGCATTTACCCGCACCCCACCTCTTTATCCTGCAAGAGATGCCTCTTCAGACCCCGTGCGCATGTTTGGAAAGAGCTCCTATAGATTTTAAATGGAGCACATTCCTGCCGCCGTTCCTGGTGCCGTGTTCTAGACATTGATCCTGTGTAGGAAGGTGCTGGCAAATGGATCAAATCAGTCCTGCGGCTTCTATGCACATTATCGGGGGCTCTTAGGACCGTAGAACCCTGCGATACCCTCATACCCAGCAAACATTCCGAGCTCCTAGAAAAGAGGGGCATCAGGGGAGGACGGAAGGACACAGAGTTTGGGGTCTTAAAGAATGACTGTCCCTCTTACAGACCCACAATTTCATTTATAAAGCCATTTTCTGTTGTTTCTATACACATTATCGGGGCTTTTAGGGCTGTAGAACCCTGCGGTACCCTCATACCCAGCAAACATTCCGACCTCCTAGAAGAAAAGGGGCATCAGGGAAGGAATGAGGGGCATCAGGGGAGGGGAGAGGGGCATTAGGGATTCAGAACCCAAAGAAGGATTGTTCCCAAAATCCTGATAAAATATGCGAGTCCTGAGCATTTTTAAAGTCTCCATTGATGGGATTTGAAATAATATTTTTTTTTTCTTCTTTACAATCATAAAATATAGATAATGAAAAGGAAGCAAATAGCCGGTAACCCCGCGACCGGCAGCACACCAAGGCCCCGAACGCCATTGTTTGATTGGTTAATTTGTACCCACATGGCTTCCTTCCCGGTCCTAGCTGCAGGTGGGTAATGGATTAGATGTCAGTTTTTGCATCTCTTCTGTGTTTCCCTATCACGCGGCCGGTCCAGAAGCAGTGGTTTGGAATAAACCTGCCGAGTATTTAATGCCGGATGTAATTGTAATTTGGGATTGTGCCTCGGTGGATGATATCAAACGATCCAATATCAGCAGGGATTTACTCTTTGATTACAAGACGATCAGTAAAAAAGCTGGGCTTCGCTCCAGTATATGAGGGGTTAAAGGGACATACCCCTTAGATTGTAAGGCCACACCTGCCAACTGTCCCGCTTTGAGACATGGCCTGTGTCCTGTAGCCACCAATTCACACGCCAGTGGCTAGGTTGCATTCATGCGCAGACACCCGAGAAACTGCTGCTCTTTGAGAAAAAGGGTTAACACAAAAAATAGCAGGTCTTATCCCTGTGCTTTTTGTTAGAATATTATATGTTTGATGGGGGGGGGATGGGCTCGCTATAATGTAATGAAATGATTACCTCCCCAGGGAGATTTAATCTCTGTTCAGTCTGGCGTCCGTCGTGTGTCCATAAGGCTGCCATTGGAATATAGAGGCGGCTGTTATTCCGTGTGTGATGAGAGGTCCGTGGCTCGCGCCGCTGTGTTTACTGATAAATGCTTTATATAAGAAAGAAGCCGACGGCGGCCTCATCGCCACCATTAAATTGACTTCCATTGTGCTGAGGAGGCTCTTTACTGCATAGACATTTCACATACCCCCATTGGGACGCCATAATGGTGGGGTGCGATAGAGGCAAGGCCAGGATCATGGCGAGTGGCAGATCTACCTTACCAACTTACTTACCCTACCGTAAAAATCATGTCTGTCCTATAAAAAACAGGACAGTTGGGATGTATGCATGCTGGGCTTTCAGTAATACCTGCATACCTGGCAACTCTCCAGGTTTTACCCGAAGGCTCTGGGTGAAGCACCGCTTCTTCGATTCACTGTGGGGGGAAGCGGTGGTCGGTGGGAGCAGCATTGCGTCATGCCCCAATCCCTGCCCACTTCCCCTCCAATAATGGCGTGTGTCCCGTGATGTCATCAGTACCGCCCACAGACATTAGCAGGACCTCCTACCCACATCTCCCAAAGGTGGTCCGGATAGCGGTAGGGGAATACCACTAGTTGGGGCTATGGAGATTCCAGTGCAAAGTTCTAATTAAAGCTATAGGATTGAAGAATCTACTGAGCATGTGCAGGAAGTGTACTGACGAATGCTTCCTGCTTTCAGTAGAGGCAGCTGGGGGCGGAGTTACATGAAACAGAAGAATGCCAATAACTTAATAATGCCTGCACCGATTTTCATGCAATAAAAAGCACTGGCGTCCGTGAAACATGGACTTCTTGGGCAATTCATAACTTTAGTTCTTTCACAGAGGCTTGAAATATGTTTTAGTTTTAGGAATCCAACGCATTAAGCACCGGTATATGATATTTTAATCAAGGGTTTAAAATCCAATATGTCATGTAAAAATGAACCACATTATTTTGAAATCGTCAGGATTTTGCATAAATCATCACTTTCACCAAAAAGGAATATAGAGTGTCTAGAAATATATGTGAGAAATAGGTCAGGTTACGCACCAGAGCTGCATCAGCAATGCGCACGAAACACATTAAATGCAGTTATTCACCGAATTGTGCAATTTTATAGGAGTACCCTGCGGGGTGATCAGGTGTTTCCAGGGGCCAATTCCCTAATTGAGTCTGCTGTCTCATGAAAATCTCTTAAATTAAAAGGTAAATATATATATTACAACAGCAGCCCATTTTTTTCCACTTTAAATATAAATAAGCATATGCCCTAGAATCAGTGGGATTATAAAAATCTTCTCAATTTATTTATTTTTTATTTAAAACATGTTGGATGTGATACAAAGTATCTGCTTCGGAAGCTTATATCTCAGAATAATAATTAACAGCATTAAGAGTGGTATTATGATTAATACTACTGCTGTTAATAATAATAATAATAATAAGATAACAGAATAAAAAAATACTGCTAATAATAATAATATAATTAATATACATATTATTATTAATTGGTAAGATTGTACAGCGCTACAGAATTTTATGGCACTATATAAATCAATAAATAATAATAATATAAAATCAATAATAATTAATAATACATATTATGATTGGTAATAATAATAATAATAAATAATATAAAATCAGTTAATTCATAAATATAATGATACGTATTATGACTATATATAATAATAATAATAATAATAATAATAAGAGATAACCAAATAAAAATAATTAAGTGTGAGGGATGGTTTCCACATTAGGTTTAATTTGAAATGGTGGAAAGGAAAAATAACGTGAAAAAATGTAAAGAAGTTCAAGTATTTATGAAAAGAAAAAAAAACAAGCAAAATCATAGAAACATAATATTTGCTGGCAGAGCCAACTTATTGGGCCCATCTAGTCTGCCTGTTTTTTTAGATTCAGGAGCCATACGCCTATCCTGTGTGTGTTAAATTTCCCTCACTGTATTAACCTCTACCACCTCTGCTGGGAGGCTGTTTCACTTTCTAGTACCTTCTCAGTATTTTTTTATAAACTCTTCCTGAATATCCAAAAGTAAAAGTGATCGACCTGATTAGTTAAGTGATCCATGAACATAGCGTTTAAGGCTATAATCAGTTGATCCATACAGTGGCCCCTGGAAACCGCGTACCTAGGAAGAGCTGTACTTCACTCCATACTGGGGGCACAGAGACGAATACTGTCAGGGTGACACAGATAAAAATAGAGTATTATGTGATGATAAAGCTGAGCTAGCGGGGGCAAGTATCTGCCGCTTAGTTTGCTATGGAGGGTGGCAGATGTTGTAAATGCGGTGCTATTGAAATGTAATGCAAGTGTCACCAGGGCGCAGCTGGGGAAAATAACGCATGGATTCCACGTGATGGGAATTCAGGCAAATATCCGGGGCTCATAGTGTTATAAATGTCTCTGGCGTCTCCTTTTCATCCACCGACACATCCCGACCTATAAATATTAACAGCGGCGCGGGCTCTTTTGACATATCTGTCCCGATGGGTGGAATTGATCTATACATTGGCTAATATATAGTTTAAACCCAGCAAACTTGCACACACACAGCCGCAATGTAATTAATCACAAACAGTGTTCTGTGGCTGCACGCAAGGCATTATAGGATCACGCGTGGTGCATTGTGGGATTACATACAATGTATGCCCACTTACCAGTAATACCCACAATCCATTAATGCAAACTTTGAGATTACCGTCAAATAGCTAGCACACTAAAAACACCAAAATTGCTGCTTTACCCATATTTCACATCAAATCAAGAAATACTATTATAATTACATTTTTATTAGGCGGGAAAATAGAGGAATTCTGAAATATCCATACCTGGGTTTGATCCGGAGTCTCCGGGGCGGATCGTGGCTTCCCTGAGTCTCCAGGTCAGTTTCTTATTTCTCTCGGCTGGGTAGAGGTGTGGCCACGACGGCTGCCTACTCCCCGCCCAACTTCCCCTGCTCTCCACCCAGTTCCCGCCCACTAAAGGCTGTCTGGGGCAGTTAGCCCCTCCTTCTGACAAAGCCACTCCCCCAGAAGAAGGAGGAGCTCCGGGTAGCCTACCCTGGAAAGTTCCCAGGTGTGTCGATGCCTGATCCCTGTATCAAGAACCTATTAGAGTCAGAAAGAGAGGTCATTTGCTTATTTTGACTGCTGCACGTGTGTCATTTGTTGACCTCTGGCCTTAAAGAGGCAGCGCCGCCTAATGACCCCCAGTCTACCCTCCTCACCTCTCCCCACGCTGCATTCTGAACGTGTATTCCTCCGTCTTTAAGATTATATTATTCTTTACTGAACTCCTTGTGGGGAAATCTGTATGATATTTCCCGAGTCTGAGCCTTTGAAGTCTTTCCAGAAACGTTGTGTTATCTCGATGTCCTTGACTGTCAGCGCCTCTGATTTGCGAAGCTGATCTTCATCTCTAGCAAATAATCAGTTTGAGCAAATATTTTTGGATTCTGTTGCCATAATAAGGAAAGTGGATATAGCCTTATTTGTCCAAGAGAAGATGGAATCTCGAAGTGGATACCTTTTAATGGGCCGAGATGTCCATCACACAAGCTTTTGGGACCTGCTTCCATCAGAATAAGAGACCTCGGAGGTCTTTTTTCTACGTAGCTGCGATTCTACTCGCCAAGTTGTGTGGTCCATGTTGATGATGATGATGCCAGGACGCTATACGAAACCTGCATCTGTTGTAGGTCCATTGTCAGATATGTGTTAATTGATTATTATTTATAGACTTTCATCTATATTCGTATTCTGCAGCGCTGTATAATGAGGATATGGTCAAGGAGCGACGCTCATGGTTTGTGGTTAGAGTCGCGGCATTACAGAAACTTTTTAGGAGACTGTCTGACCTGTTTATATATTTAAATAATGTAATTAGAAGGAGAATGTGTTTTATTTAAATAATCTATTTTATTTATAATCACTGCTGTTTCTATACACAGCTTTTAGGGCTGTAGAACCCTGCGATACCCTTATACCCGGCAAACATACCGAGCGCCTAGAAAAGATATATATATATATATAGAGAGGAGAGAGAGAATTATATAATATATATATATAGAGAGAGAGAGAGAGAATATTATATATATATTTATAGAGAGAGAGAGAGAGAGAAAATTCTATATACCGGTACTTTTATATCTATCTATCTATCTATCTATCTATCTATCTAATGCAAAATGAGTAAGTAGCTCTTGCTATGAGAATTCTAAGCATGATAGGTAACTCCATAAACTTGTGATATATATATATATTTATAGAGAGAGAGAA